>JAWNKV010001054.1:0-155499 GCA_035041805.1 Amiota mariae | reverse complement strand
GTTCCACTGGGTGAATCCCGTCTGGCACCGGAGATTTAAAAGGTGTAAGCCCGTTAATTGCCCATAGTAGTCGGTCCTCAGATATCGCATCAATCTTGATTTCACGACCATTCACTAGACTGTCCGCGTCTTGCTGAGTGTTGTCCGAGCATCCCGGAAAGTGTGTCTAGTAAGAGTTCTAATGACTCTTTGCTTGTTGTGGTGAACGAAGCGTCCGCCTTCTGCAGTAGCTCCCAATTTTGCGGAGTCTAGAAGCATCGGATGCACCTTCCACTTCTTCGCAGAAAGATCTCCAAGATTGCCTCTGCGCAGCTCGTTTACTTTTCTTGTAGACCTTTAGAGATTCTTTATAGCCTCCCCGGTCTTCTTCAAGGTGGGTGTATTTTGCCTTGTTAAAGGCATGTCTGCCGCTATCCCGAAGCTTACTTAGCTCGCCTGTCCACCACCGAGGTTTGGCTATACCTCTCGGTTTTCTTATCGGACAGGCTTGCGCCAAGGCTGCGTTTAGGTTAGCTGTTACAGACTCTACCAATATTTGTACCTTGCTTACACTATCTGGAGTGCTACATGCATGGTTTTCAGGGGTATTCCCTACTACTTACCCCAATCCGTTTTCCTAATATTCCGGACGGGCTTGGGATTTGGTAGGGTTTTGCTAATTTTGAAAGAGATATACCTATTGTCGGAGAAGGAATGTTCTTCCAAAACCTTCCATTTACTTATTTTCTCATAAATGGAGCTAGAGGCAAAAGTAGCATCAATTACCTCTTGCCTATTACTAACAATAAAGGTTGGCTTATTACCTTTATTACAGATCTGGAGATTAGAGCCAATAATGAAATCAAAAAGACACTCACATCTAGCATTGATGTCCGTGCTGCCCCACACCGAATGGTGCGCGTTGACGTCTGCACCGACAATTAACTTGGCTCCCAGCCTATGTGACTGCGCTACCAGATCCTTGAAAATTTGTCTTGGTAGTGCGTCATGGTCATGGGCCAGATAGCTTGTTGCTAGCCACATCCGTTCAGCACCTGCTTCGAGACTGATGGTGACTTGGTCTGCATCGCTGAAATTAGAGAGCATAAATGCAGCTAACTCCCTTTTTACTAGTACACATGCTCTGGGCTTACCTTGACTGTGTACGTGACAGATTTTGTAATTTTTGTTCCTGAGCCCACAAACAAGACCATGTACTACCAATGGTTCCTGTATGAGGACAATATGGTATCCGCTTACTGCCAGACGGAGTAACAGGTTGCCGTACGCAACCTTTGAGTGATGGAGGTTAATTTGGAGTATCCGGATCGTAATTTCCAGACTCCACCTCCACCAACGTTGATTCAGCATCCTCGTCTGATGCCAGTAGCTCCTCTTCATCTGTCAGAGTGGTTTTCGACACTTCTTCCAGAAGAGAGAAGATACTGTCACCATCCGATGCCCTTTTTGGCGTTCCCGCTTCTGTTGCAGAACCTAGATGTTCTTTCGCAATTGAGGATGTGCCCGGATCTGTGTTGGTCGGAGGCATTCCATCCTTTTTGTAGATTCTCATCTTTATTGATGATGTAACTAATGACCCCTTCCAATCTCGATAGATGTTCCAGCGAGTCCTTACCGACCACGAAGGTTGCAGTACGGAACTCACCCTTTGGCTCCTCTATCTTGGTGATCTTCCAGGTCTTAGTTGGTAGTTAGTTAGTTACACACCCTGATCATTTCAAGTACCATCTTCGGGTCTGATGGTTCGGCTGGGATCCATGCCCTTGCTCTTGCCAAACAAGGGATATCCTCCCTTGATATAACATCGAGCCTTGACCCTCTGATCTCTGATCAGCACAGGCGATTAGTTTGACGTGGTTTTGGTGCCACCCCCCATCGCGGCAGAAGGGAGCTGGGCCAGGATGCTCTTTCAATATTAGAAAGAACACGCTTGTTAGCTTGGCCTCAACTTTCCTCCAGTTCTCTGGCGTGATCGTCCCCCCGTTATCCGCGTGGCCCATAGGACAGAGGCCTTCTGCTTTTCCGACCTTTCAGCATCAGGAACGTTTCTCAGGTGTTCCAATAGACGTAACGCCGATCGCCTCTCCTTGTAGTTATGCTAAGCTACAGGGGAGGTGCCGACATTAATTCCTGCACCGGTACCTCCGATTACACCAGGTTTATTCCCGGTTTTAGCTGTACCCGTGCAGGTGGTAGCCTTATTAGGCAGTCTAGTGCTACTACTTCCACTAGGCACGTGGACCTGGCTTGGGCCAGGTTGTGGCTTTGCATTTAGAGACTGCATCTCCATACTTGTTTTTGGTTTGTTGTTATTCATGTTCATCATTGACCGCCGCCTGCCTAGGCAGTTGGCAGTCCTTTGGTTGGGAGGGGATGTTAGTGGTCCGCCGTGGCAGCGCCCCATACCACGGTAAGGTCATACATACACCTCGATGTGACCCGGTATCGAGGCAGCTCCGTTATAATACAGCCGGTTTGTTCCCTGGCTGCAAACCACCCAATAGGCACGGGACGCGTAACACCTTGGGTTAGGGAAGATTTTATTTAAGAGGGTTTACTCCCTCCGCCCCATCTATCTTAGCCATCTTGCCGCATGACCCTACTGAACATGTCTTAATGACACGTCCGGTTTGAGACATACTGCAACTATTTCCAGCCGTCACCACGTGGAGGTGATAGACCAGACTTCCTTCAGCATACTCAATTACGGCACAGACCTAGGTATGCGTTTATCCCCTTGAGTATACTGAAAGCACGACGGCCAAACAATCCCTAATTTTCTTAAAAAATAAAACAGAGCCTATGACACTCGCTTAAAATATAGCTTTCTATAGGTAAAAGAATTTTTCAAAAAATGTTAAGTAGTTTTTGAGACTATTCATTACAAATAAAAATACAAATATTTCCTCTTTATAATATTAATTTAGATTTTCAACATATTTTCATTTTCTTCAAGTTGGCAAACCTGCGTAAACTTATGTTTACAGACTGGTAACATATACTTTACAGATTATTGCAAAAACAGCTTTTTTAACACCGAAGCTTTCAACGTGTGCGAGAATCGCTAAAAGCGCTTTGAATGATGTTTTTTCCTAACTTTGTGATGTTTCTGAAAATAGATGCGTAAGGAGACAAGTAGTTCACAAAAGGTTTTCGTCTCTCTCGCTTTATGTAATTATGCTTGAGAGCGAGAGAAACAAAATAAAATTTCAATCACAATCAAAATTTCGTACTCTGCCTGGAATGCAACAATAATCAAATGAAATGTGAAGAGACGAATGCTTAGATAGGGCAAGCAAATGATTGCTTACTTATTGCTATTTGGCATTACACTTTTTTTTTTTAAATTTTCTGTGTCGTGGCTAAGCTATTACATCTTCATTGAAAATAGTGAAGCAATTTCAATCTCTGGGAATATCCTTTTAGACACTCGAATTTCGACCAATGGGCGAACTCTAGTATTAAAAAAGAATATGCGTTTCAACAAAACAGAAACGCAATTATATTGTTAATGTGTTTATAATATCTGTGCCAACAAGTCAAAGTAGCTTATATGGAAAATTAAGGTAGAACGTTACTATTATTCACCGGTTCAAAACACGTATTTCGACTAAAGAATTTTTTAAAAATATGGCATACGGGTATGTGATAGAAAACACCGACGTTTTTGATGTTGGGCGTTTTCAATTCCGTCCAAAGAAACCTAGGTGTGATAGAAAACGCGACGATTTCATTTTTCAAACATTGATGTTCGAACGAACTGTTGATTTAGTACTGGTTATTTTAGGGCCGTCTGAAACGTATCGAATTTGTGGCTACACTTATCGTTTATTTTTCTTTGGATCCTCGTGCAAGTATTTACACTCAGCTACAGATACCAAGCAAATATTTTGACTCTGCTCACAAAAACCAAACGAAAAGAAAAAAACTTTCCTTTACAATAAACAAAAATATGCAAGCAGATTGGCATATTCAGCATTGGCTGGTTTTGCTTATTTCGTCTATAATACTTCAAAGGAAAAGTGATTTGGGTATAATGCAAATTTATACATTAAAACAACTGAAATGATGAATTCTTTAAATGAAGTTTAGAGAGGAAAACAATAAACTACAGTTCTTGGTACTTTTTTTCCTTTAATAACTAAGGTAGAGAATTTAACCAAATTGCTTGTTATAAGGAATTATTGGAATAAATAAACTTATAAAATTTATTCTTATTGGATAGGTTGTGAAATCTTCTTTTATAAAAACATTTTACAAAATTTATTTAATATTTTATTTGTTTTGTGTGACAACTTATGCTGTCTTCAGACAGAGAATTAGCGCCGTTTAGATCTGATGCGGCGTAGACCGTGGTTAATTCGCAACAACAAAAAAAAAAAAAATGACGAAATTGTTGTAGAATTTTACGATCGTCTATCGTCAGTTAGTTTAGAACGGATTTTAAACTGCTATAACGGAATGGTCAGGCTGCGCAGCGCTGCTAACATTTTGGGTTTTGTTACTAACTTTTTAGGTGATTTCGTTGGTCACCGACATTAAACAGCTGATCATTGCACAAAACAATTTGAAGAAAATTTTAAATTGTGGTTTTTTATTCAAATATTAATAAAATAAACAGCAGGAATGAAAATGGAAGCTGCAAGAATTATTTGCATGCACTGCAAATTGTTCTCAATCATGTATTTGTCACAAAATGTCCATTTTTATTATCACAATTATGTTCTCAATCATGTATTTGTCACAAAATGTCTATTTTAATTATCACATTAGCCACAAAGTTCCATTTGTATGTATAACCAAAACAAAAAACAACTGTTTTTTCAAGCAAAACCTCTGTGTGAACGTTCGCTGGAAAAGCAAAAATTTTTAAGCATTGTGAATCGGGCATAAGTTGAGAACGTTAGTGTGCTTACGCAATCATATTTGTATATAGTAGGTATTCATGCTCTTATGACTATGTACTAGAGGTGTGCAATGATTACAAAAAATGTACATTTTAATTATGTACTTTGATAAGCGTACTTACTTCATTTACTCATTTAAAATGATTAAAAGTTTTACTCGTATTTCGCGTCTGCAGTATAAAAACTAATAACTTCAACTTTTTTATGTACTCTTTGGAAACGATTAGGTGCAGTACGGTTATAATCAAAACCTCTACTACTCGTATGTAGTCTAACATACATATACTGTCTATAGTTAGACTGCAAGCGAACCATATTCATGCACAACGGTCAGTGAACGAAGTGGCTGATCATGTTACCATGGATTGGAATGTACGCTGGCATAAGTGCTTAGATTTAAGTTTATGTTTTTTGAATTTATATTGTTATGTTTATACGAGTATATGCAACAAAGTGTTATATATTGATACATATACACCATTGCGTAAACACACTACTGCAGTGTACAACGTGAGAGATAGTTGTTATAACAATGGTTATTTAATGAAAGAAAATTAGCCCGGACCACACAAAAGTTACCAAAAGAAGAGCCAGAACTCTTTTTTTTATATAGCCTCGACTTAATTTTCTTCAAGTTAGAAAGTCTTCTTGTAAACCAAGGTGATTTATATTATACTTTCGACATAGGCATCAAAAATATTGTAAACCACTTCATAGACAAAAAAGTATATACTGTTTTTTGTATAGCTTTTGATAGTGTTTGTCAGTTCGTACTTTTCTCCCATTTTATTTAGCTGGATTACAACCTATCTAACTTCCAGAACGCAAAGAGTTATTTTTAAAACAGCTATATCTAAGGATATTCGTGTAACTTCTGGTATCTCTTAGGGTAGCCACCTTGGCCTATTTGTATTCAATATTTTTATAAACGATTTACCATCTGCCATAATACATTCAAATGTCTTAATCTGGAAGTACACAACGATAAGCTGCAATGTCGATAAAAGCACCATTGCAGCTTCAAGGTACACAAACGACGTTGAGATACACAAACAACTTCAGTGTTATCGACTTCAGTAAACAAAAAAACAGCTGTGAATATGAAAATTTAAGAAAGTAATTATTGAAGAAAAGTGTATTAAAAGTTCAATTATTAAAAAAAGGAAGTATGTATTTTTATTATCATGAAATTGAATTAGAATAACTTTTTAAATAGATAGGAAAGTCTGCCACCAAATTTAACATAAATACTGCAAAGAAATTGTCATTCACCACGCGATCAAGCAGGTCTATTTGACTATCCACCTAACTATCGGCCAATTAGCTTGCTATATGGGTTTGCTAAAATATTTAAACGGGTTATAAAAAACAGATTTAATCTACACTTAACTGATAATAATATATAATACCCGTACCTCATACTTACTATAGTTTGGTTTTAGGACTCATCTCTGTTGGAAAAATTAACAATCTTTGTAAGGGAGAAATTTAATATATAAAAAAAAAACAGATTTTATGCGCGATTCACACACCTTAAGAAATGTGACTTTTTAAGTGAGCGTTCACACAGAGGTTTCCTTTAAAAAGAAAGCTGGTTTTTATTTTGGTTATACCTTCAAATGGAAGGTTGTGGCTAATTTTGATAGATTAAACTAGAGTTTCTGTGAAAAATACATGATTAAGAACAATAATTAATTTGTTTGTATTTTGTAAGTACACCCGTCATTTCCAGACTCCACCTCCACCAACGTTGATTCAGCATCCTCGTCTGATGCCAGTAGCTCCTCTTCATCTGTCAGAGTGGTTTTCGACACTTCTTCCAGAAGAGAGAAGATACTGTCACCATCCGATGCCCTTTTTGGCGTTCCCGCTTCTGTTGCAGAACCTAGATGTTCTTTCGCAATTGAGGATGTGCCCGGATCTGTGTTGGTCGGAGGCATTCCATCCTTTTTGTAGATTCTCATCTTTATTGATGAGAACCCGTAACTAATGACCCCTTCCAATCTCGATAGATGTTCCAGCGAGTCCTTACCGACCACGAAGGTTGCAGTACGGAACTCACCCTTTGGCTCCTCTATCTTGGTGATCTTCCAGGTCTTAGTTGGTAGTTAGTTAGTTACACACCCTGATCATTTCAAGTACCATCTTCGGGTCTGATGGTTCGGCTGGGATCCATGCCCTTGCTCTTGCCAAACAAGGGATATCCTCCCTTGATATAACATCGAGCCTTGACCCTCTGATCTCTGATCAGCACAGGCGATTAGTTTGACGTGGTTTTGGTGCCACCCCCCATCGCGGCAGAAGGGAGCTGGGCCAGGATGCTCTTTCAATATTAGAAAGAACACGCTTGTTAGCTTGGCCTCAACTTTCCTCCAGTTCTCTGGCGTGATCGTCCCCCCGTTATCCGCGTGGCCCATAGGACAGAGGCCTTCTGCTTTTCCGACCTTTCAGCATCAGGAACGTTTCTCAGGTGTTCCAATAGACGTAACGCCGATCGCCTCTCCTTGTAGTTATGCTAAGCTACAGGGGAGGTGCCGACATTAATTCCTGCACCGGTACCTCCGATTACACCAGGTTTATTCCCGGTTTTAGCTGTACCCGTGCAGGTGGTAGCCTTATTAGGCAGTCTAGTGCTACTACTTCCACTAGGCACGTGGACCTGGCTTGGGCCAGGTTGTGGCTTTGCATTTAGAGACTGCATCTCCATACTTGTTTTTGGTTTGTTGTTATTCATGTTCATCATTGACCGCCGCCTGCCTAGGCAGTTGGCAGTCCTTTGGTTGGGAGGGGATGTTAGTGGTCCGCCGTGGCAGCGCCCCATACCACGGTAAGGTCATACATACACCTCGATGTGACCCGGTATCGAGGCAGCTCCGTTATAATACAGCCGGTTTGTTCCCTGGCTGCAAACCACCCAATAGGCACGGGACGCGTAACACCTTGGGTTAGGGAAGATTTTATTTAAGAGGGTTTACTCCCTCCGCCCCATCTATCTTAGCCATCTTGCCGCATGACCCTACTGAACATGTCTTAATGACACGTCCGGTTTGAGACATACTGCAACTATTTCCAGCCGTCACCACGTGGAGGTGATAGACCAGACTTCCTTCAGCACACTCAATTACGGCACAGACCTAGGTATGCGTTTATCCCCTTGAGTATACTGAAAGCACGACGGCCAAACAATCCCTAATTTTCTTAAAAAATAAAACAGAGCCTATGACACTCGCTTAAAATATAGCTTTCTATAAGTAAAAGAATTTTTCAAAAAATGTTAAGTAGTTTTTGAGACTATTCATTACAAATAAAAATACAAATATTTCCTCTTTATAATATTAATTTAGATTTTCAACATATTTTCATTTTCTTCAAGTTGGCAAACCTGCGTAAACTTATGTTTACAGACTGGTAACATATACTTTACAGATTATTGCAAAAACAGCTTTTTTAACACCGAAGCTTTCAACGTGTGCGAGAATCGCTAAAAGCGCTTTGAATGATGTTTTTTCCTAACTTTGTGATGTTTCTGAAAATAGATGCGTAAGGAGACAAGTAGTTCACAAAAGGTTTTCGTCTCTCTCGCTTTATGTAATTATGCTTGAGAGCGAGAGAAACAAAATAAAATTTCAATCACAATCAAAATTTCGTACTCTGCCTGGAATGCAACAATAATCAAATGAAATGTGAAGAGACGAATGCTTAGATAGGGCAAGCAAATGATTGCTTACTTATTGCTATTTGGCATTACACTTTTTTTTTTTAAATTTTCTGTGTCGTGGCTAAGCTATTACATCTTCATTGAAAATAGTGAAGCAATTTCAATCTCTGGGAATATCCTTTTAGACACTCGAATTTCGACCAATGGGCGAACTCTAGTATTAAAAAAGAATATGCGTTTCAACAAAACAGAAACGCAATTATATTGTTAATGTGTTTATAATATCTGTGCCAACAAGTCAAAGTAGCTTATATGGAAAATTAAGGTAGAACGTTACTATTATTCACCGGTTCAAAACACGTATTTCGACTAAAGAATTTTTTAAAAATATGGCATACGGGTATGTGATAGAAAACACCGACGTTTTTGATGTTGGGCGTTTTCAATTCCGTCCAAAGAAACCTAGGTGTGATAGAAAACGCGACGATTTCATTTTTCAAACATTGATGTTCGAACGAACTGTTGATTTAGTACTGGTTATTTTAGGGCCGTCTGAAACGTATCGAATTTGTGGCTACACTTATCGTTTATTTTTCTTTGGATCCTCGTGCAAGTATTTACACTCAGCTACAGATACCAAATACAGATGCAAATATTTTATTATCTGCTCACAAAAACCAAACGAAAAGAAAAAAACTTTCCTTCACAATAAACAAAAATATGCAAGCAGATTGGCATATTCAGCATTGGCTGGTTTTGCTTATTTCGTCTATAATACTTCAAAGGAAAAGTGATTTGGGTATAATGCAAATTTATACATTAAAACAACTGAAATGATGAATTCTTTAAATGAAGTTTAGAGAGGAAAACAATAAACTACAGTTTTTGGTACTTTTTTTCCTTTAATAACTAAGGTAGAGAATTTAACCAAATTGCTTGTTATAAGGAATTATTGGAATAAATAAACTTATAAAATTTATTCTTATTGGATAGGTTGTGAAATCTTCTTTTATAAAAACATTTTACAAAATTTATTTAATATTTTATTTGTTTTGTGTGACAACTTATGCTGTCTTCAGACAGAGAATTAGCGCCGTTTAGATCTGATGCGGCGTAGACCGTGGTTAATTCGCAACAACAAAAAAAAAAAAAATGACGAAATTGTTGTAGAATTTTACGATCGTCTATCGTCAGTTAGTTTAGAACGGATTTTAAACTGCTATAACGGAATGGTCAGGCTGCGCAGCGCTGCTAACATTTTGGGTTTTGTTACTAACTTTTTAGGTGATTTCGTTAGTCACCGACATTAAACAGCTGATCATTGCACAAAAAAATTTGAAGAAAATTTTAAATTGTGGTTTTTTATTCAAATATTAATAAAATAAACAGCAGGAATGAAAATGGAAGCTGCAAGAATTATTTGCATGCACTGCAAATTGTTCTCAATCATGTATTTGTCACAAAATGTCCATTTTTATTATCACAATTATGTTCTCAATCATGTATTTGTCACAAAATGTCTATTTTAATTATCACATTAGCCACAAGGTTCCATTTGTATGTATAACCAAAACAAAAAACAACTGTTTTTTCAAGCAAAACCTCTGTGTGAACGTTCGCTGGAAAAGCAAAAATTTTTAAGCATTGTGAATCGGGCATAAGTTGAGAACGTTAGTGTGCTTACGCAATCATATTTGTATATAGTAGGTATTCATGCTCTTATGACTAGAGGTGTGCAATGATTACAAAAAATGTACATTTTAATTATGTACTTTGATAAGCGTACTTACTTCATTTACTCATTTAAAATGATTAAAAGTTTTACTCGTATTTCGCGTCTGCAGTATAAAAAGTAATAACTTCAACTTTTTTATGTACTCTTTGGAAACGATTAGGTGCAGTACGGTTATAATCAAAACCTCTACTACTCGTATGTAGTCTAACATACATATACTGTCTATAGTTAGACTGCAAGCGAACCATATTCATGCACAACGGTCAGTGAACGAAGTGGCTGATCATGTTACCATGGATTGGAATGTACGCTGGCATAAGTGCTTAGATTTAAGTTTATGTTTTTTGAATTTATATTGTTATGTTTATACGAGTATATGCAACAAAGTGTTATATATTGATACATATACACCATTGCGTAAACACACTACTGCAGTGTACAACGTGAGAGATAGTTGTTATAACAATGGTTATTTAATGAAAGAAAATTAGCCCGGACCACACAAAAGTTACCAAAAGAAGAGCCAGAACTCTTTTTTTTATATAGCCTCGACTTAATTTTCTTCAAGTTAGAAAGTCTTCTTGTAAACCAAGGTGATTTATATTATACTTTCGACATAGGCATCAAAAATATTATAAACCACTTCATAGACAAAAAAGTATATACTGTTTTTAGTATAGCTTTTGATAGTGTTTGTCAGTTCGTACTTTTCTCCCATTTTATTTAGCTGGATTACAACCTATCTAACTTCCAGAACGCAAAGAGTTATTTTTAAAACAGCTATATCTAAGGATATTCGTGTAACTTCTGGTATCTCTTAGGGTAGCCACCTTGGCCTATTTGTATTCAATATTTTTATAAACGATTTACCATCTGCCATAATACATTCAAATGTCTTAATCTGGAAGTACACAACGATAAGCTGCAATGTCGATAAAAGCACCATTGCAGCTTCAAGGTACACAAACGACGTTGAGATACACAAACAACTTCAGTGTTATCGACTTCAGTAAACAAAAAAACAGCTGTGAATATGAAAATTTAAGAAAGTAATTATTGAAGAAAAGTGTATTAAAAGTTCAATTATTAAAAAAAGGAAGTATGTATTTTTATTATCATGAAATTGAATTAGAATAACTTTTTAAATAGATAGGAAAGTCTGCCACCAAATTTAACATAAATACTGCAAAGAAATTGTCATTCACCACGCAATCAAGTAGTTCTTTTGGTTCACAAACCAGTTATTTTTCCATTTACCAATACTGTGTTTAGTTGAAGTTGATCAACTTTTGACGTTGTAGATTTCGCGACGAAGCTATGAACTCGCTAAATACGATTTTAGTCATTTCAACTTTTGTGTTTCGCTGCTCGAGCGCACCAAAAGCTGAATTGCAAGATAACGTCCTTTGTGTATTTCGAGCTTTAATGTACACTGATTATGTTAAGTTATATCTATATATTCTATCTCTGGTCCAACAAAGGTTTCTTCAAGAAGATCTTGATCCTTTTCTCAGTAGTGTGCCAAAAACTATCTCACGATTAATTTTGCCAAAGTTAAAATTTTTCTTTTTACCGTAAAAATTTAAAAAATAAAAAGCTACCACATTAATGAACGTATCATATAATCTGATCTGATTATGTGTTGATGGATTCAAAGCTGCATTTTGGATCGCATACCTCTTGTATCATCTGTAAAGTTATTGGTGTATTACGACACATTAAACGTTGGCCTAAAGTGCTTAATGATCCTTACACTACTAGATTATTATTCACTTCTTTGATTAGACCAATTCATAAATACGCATCGCATAGTTTAAAAAGTATAGTGATAGTGATATTGAGTCCGTTCAAAAGCAATTCTTGCTTTTTGCACTGCTTAACTTACACTGGGCTCCCAATATAAAGCTTCTATCTTACCAAAGCCGTTTTAAATTAATCCGCCTCCCGAAATTATCCAGTCGTAGAACGACTCTTGGTGTCACATTCTTGCAAAATCTAATTGTAGTCAGCATCTTTTCCACTTCTTAGCTTGGTAGTATTAATTTTAATGTTCCTTCTCGGGTTCCAAGGAATTATTCTCTTATACTTGTTGGTACATGTAAGACTATACAATCATACAATCTATACTATGACCTTGTATCTAATTCTATTTCTTCCGATCAGATAAATTCTAATCTCTTAAATGTAACTTTTTAGTGCACGCTTAGTATAAATGGTTGATGGCGTTAGGTCTGTAGCCACAAACTCCAGTAGTTCAGTACTGAAGTGACTTGTGGTCGATAAGCAGTGTTGTTCACTTTTTAATGGACCCCAGCTCGCGCGAACTCTGGGGGTAAGTGGTGTGGGATAAAACTTGATTAGAAAAAAAGCCTCCTTTATAACGAAACTAATCCAATCAGCCATATAAATATACCGTATGACGTATCTTACATTATCCACGGACCTGGTCTAAAACCGAACGATTTCTATATGAACTTATCCTCAAGCAATTTTATCATTAAGAGAGAAAAAGATATATGTAGTAGATATAGTAGGCTTTAATTTCAAGTCAGCTTATTCTGCTAAAAAAAAAAATAACCGAAATAATCCAGTGCTCAATAACGTTGAAGAATCTGTTGTTAGATATAAAACCGGATTTGAATACATTCGACCGAAAATAGCAAATAGTTTGAACGAGAACCAAACCTATAATTACTTCTTAATCCCTAATGATTTAATTTACATATTTTCTGACCTTAAACATTAATTGTTTAAAATCCTCTCCTGAGAAATAATATCTGAGTATTGTACTATTTTCAAAAATATGCTCCACAACTCATATTTCTCCAACTAATGGAAAACAGCTAAACTAATTGTTATTCCAGAAAAAAATACCCTAAAATCTGTAAAAAGAACTTTCGCTATGCCGAAGTTGTAATACTCTTCACGCCCCTCCCAGTGGTCCTAAATTTACACATACAATGTATGGAGCTTTCTTTTCACCATACGAGTTACGTATACGTATGTAACAACGAAAGTTAATGAACCTGATAAATTCGTCGAAAATAAGACAGGCATAGGAAATATGGAATTAAAACAAATTTGAGTAAAAAAACGAAATTACACAATAGCCAGAAAAAATTATTAAGAATTATTATACTCTTCACGTTAGTGAATAGTGTTATAAGTTTGTCATGAAGTTTGTAATATACAGAAGGAGACATCGGAGAACCCATAAAGTATATATATTCTTGACCAGCGCGACGAGACGAATTGATTTCATGATCCTAAGGTTACCAGGAGGTGTACCTCCCATACAATCCCCCTTTTAAATTAAAGTTCTTATTAGAAAAAGTTTTTTTTTTTTTTTTTACTTCAACTGAAATTTGGAGACTATAAGTCTCTGACCCATATCCACCAAATATGAAAATTGTAGGACCCTCGGACTACTAGGAGGGGTACCTCCCATTCAAACCGGGATCAAATGTCGAAAATTGAGTGAATTGAGTTCGAACGCTATTATTATTAACCGCTTCAATACGCGTAATTTGCCAAAAAAAAAAATTCTAAAAATATGGATTTTACAAATCCAATTTTCAAACTCTTTTAAACAATTATTGGAATTAATAAACTAAAAAAATGTATACTTGTTAGAAAGGTTGTGAAATCTACTATTATACAAATATTTTACAAAATTTATTTAGCATTTATTTTATTTTTTATAATTTTTTGTCTGTAGCAACTTATAAATATGAAATGAAACCAAATAGAAATTACTTTACGCAAAATGGGCAATATCTTAACAAAACATAGATTTTTGACATAAGCTACTATGACTTATTGCCACAGATATGTAATAAGAAATATGTGAAATTATTATAAGAAACAAATGTAATAGTCATACATTAAACAAAAAGCATTGTACAATTTGAAGTCAGTCGGAGTTGAACAAGATAACGATAATAACATATAAAAATTCTACATTCAACAAACGGTGTATTTATTTTATTTTTTCACTAAAGTAATTATTAAATTGGCGCAGTCGGTTGTAAAATCTAGGATCCTGTAAAACGAATCGAACTTAATACAAAATAGTGCAATGATTTGAATATTGTGAAAATACTCTTTCCTTAACTAAAATCAAGATTAATAAGAGAATAGTACCATCATTTGAACATTACGAAGATACTATTCCATTAAATCGAGATTAATAAAAGAAGAAGGACATCATTTGAACATTGTGTAGACACTACTTTATTACGTTAGAAAATATATACTATGGTCGTAAATGCCATTTTTTTGGCATAAAGTCAAAATTTCCATGAAAATATATTTGTATTTTAACTGAATATTCGTAAATTACATAGTCCAAGTACAATTATTTAAAATTAGAAAATGATCTGGTGAGAGCCCAATTGCCTTAATAGGGTTGCAAAGTGCACTGTATGTTCACCTGTTTCTTTATGTAAATAATGCGGAAAACTTTTTTTTAAACTTTATAGTGCTGGCAAATAGATTTGAGTAAATTAAAAATTTCTGCTAAATATGGAAAAAAAATTCTTGCGAATATAAAATTGATAACCTCAAATTCCACCAATTCTGTAAAAAATCTTTGGAGTCTTATCTGTCTACGTATCCATGGTACCCGATGTCGCCAACAGTTCATAAGAATTTAGTCCACGGTTACCAAATTATGGTTGCATCTCTTGTTCCTGTCGGTTGCCTTGCATCAGAAGGGCGCAATAAGCTTTTTCTCATCTTAAAAATAAACTGCAGGTTTTGAAAAGAAACAATACATGATTTTAATCCAGTCACTAAGCAAAATTCACAAAAGGTATTTTGAATCCCTAGCCCTAACATCGCTTTATATGGGCGTGGTAGGATTGATCTGAAATTTTGAATATTTATTTTTAATGTAATGAATAGCAAATTTACCAATTTAGGGCTCTTTAACATCTTTATTAGACTTTATGCCAAAAAAAAAAATGGCATTTCCGACCATAGTGTGGTGTAAACACTTAAAGATTGTGAAAAAAAATTATAATGCAGTGAAGACGAAGGGCGTTAACACCACGAACAATTATTTCTAACAAAAATAAATAAGCCTTAGAAAGTGGCAGAAAACAGAATAAAAAGAAACCCTGAAAAACGACAGCAACTGTTTAACGAAAGAAGGATGACCGAACCAGAGCATAAAGCAGCAATAAGTATATTGGATCAACTGGCGAGACGGGAGTTGCAGCTCGAAGAATTACACAATGCATACATGACACTTCAGGAGAATTGTAACCAAGGACCCAGGCGAAACAAACTGCTAAAAAGTGTGGGGTACTTACGGGAACTGCGGACGTAAAAGTGAACGCATTCTTCAGCAGTACGGAATATCTACTATCTACTATCAATAATCGACAACGCATCATTACGAAAATAAGTCGATAGATAGATAGATCGATTTTCCATATGACCATCCATGGAAAAGCCAAGGACGTAGTCATCAACATCCATGAACTGTTCAAAAGGCAGCATTGAAACTAAGATATCGACCCGACACGGACCCACACCAAATTTACAGGAGGATTAGCAACTTGAAAGCAAACACAGTGAGTGAACTAATTACAGAAATCCAAAATATAAAATATAAAGAAGATGAATTCATTGTATATTATAAGGGTGATCAATGCATTGATTTATCAAATATTGAAAGTTTTTTAATAAATACAATTAAAGAAATGACTCAAGGTATATTGCTAGACAAGATTTATGACGAAAAGATGATATATAGAAACATATCAATAATGACGAAAAGACGGTACGAAGACAGTTGTATTCGACCAGAATTTAAAAATATAAGGAAGACAGAAATACGTTGAAACAAAACACACACCGCTACCAATTAACTAATAAAAAACAATACTCAAACCCAACGAAATAATATTAATAACCAAGCAAACAGACAACAACTCGTGACAATGCCGTAGCACCTTTGATACTTACAACAACGGTAGATTTAATAATAATAATGAACGATTTGAAAGATCGGGTCAATTTCAAAGGACGCCACAGGTAGGAAAATATAGCCCATGTTCAGAGCAAAATCGTCAGAACCAACCCAGGCAAGACCAGGCTGCACCAATGGAAATAGACAATCTAGAGAAGAATAGAAGTGTTCAACAAAAACATGCAAACTATGTAAATCAATTACACCAAACTAATAATGAAACCAGTACCACGGAAAATAGAGGAGGAATGTAAAATCCAATTTTTTTTTGTCAAGAAGGTTTTGATTCTTACCAAAATTAACTTTAACAATTGAAGGACAAGAATACTGTGGATTGATAAATACAGGGGCTAGATTTAATTTGATAAATACAAACATGCAACTATTTAAGGAAGTACCACTTAGCAAGCCAATACCATTCAGCGCTTTAACAGGAAAAGAGACCATTAATTACGAAGTACATACGAAAGTACCATTTCAATACAATTTACCAAATGAAGCCAGAATAAAGAGGAAAGTTACACAATTGAAAGATCATTTGTAGATTTTTGGTCGATATTCGCGCTCAGCTTATCTGCATTTGTTGTAGGATTTGCTGCGTTTCTGATGTCATCCTTTTCCTCTTGCAACTTTAGAAACATTTCTTCATTCATTGGGCTTGCAAGTCTTTAATAAAAGCTGTTTTCATATTCATACCAGTTAAAATCTTGAAGAGCGATACCTTAGTGCTTCTCGGTGGAGACGAATTTATAATTTGTTGAACTCTTCCGATATGCCTTAGGATCTTCTACACACAATGTCACTAATTTAACATTGTAACGATTTTGTTGATCCTCTCAACATGCCTATTTCCACACAACGTACCGCGATGTTGAATATTTTCCTCGTTGCAATACTCTTCAAACGCATTCAAGGAAAAGGCTGTGCCTCTATCGGAGACAATACGTTCTGAATTTCCAAATATGTGCAATTGCCTTTGCAGTCTGTCAATTACTTCACTCGTTCCAGTGCTCTTAGTAGGATATAGTCATACAAATTTTGAAAATACCTCTACTACTACTAGAACGTGATTATATTGTCAACTCCATTGGTCATATTTGGTCAATATGAAATGTTCTTAACGGTCTGTCCGATTTGTTGATTAAGAAATCCTTCCTTCTTTTCATGCTTTGCCTCGCTTACAATGCATTCGATGTATGATAAGCCTGGAATAAAATATTCTCTTTCTACTAACTCCCGCGTCTTCCTTTCAGCAAAATGTCCTTGTCGATGAGCAACTTTTATAATTTTCATTTTTCATTTATTTATTCACAATAATTTGGTTTGGCATTAGATTTTTTTATAAATTAAGATATCAGGCTCCGTTTCCTATGCTACTTAGACATATATATGGGATTAGTAACTATGGGATTTAACAATATGTTCTTAATAGTAAAAAGAGGGAGAAAAGATTAACAAAAACCCTAAAAAACTTATTTTAATGATTATTACATATCTATACTATTTATATGCGGAAAGTTAAATTAGATACACTTATTTTTAAAATTTAAGGAAAGTCGAGCACGTCTATGTACTATTAACTCGATATTTGCTTTGTGATGCAAGTCAATGGTGGAATGGTGCTAGGGTGGATTAAAAATCATTTTTAATATCTTATTTTGGGTGACTTGCAGTTTATTAATATGACAATTTGCGACATCAGACCAACCTGGTGTGCCATAAAGGATAACTGCTTGAAAAATGGACCTAAATAGATAAATTTTGTTTTCTATGATAATGCGTGAGTTCCTGTTGATAAAAGGGTATAGTGTGCGGATCAAAGTGCTAACTCTATTATTGGTAAAGTTGATGTGATCTCTGAATGTCAGCTTTTTATCTAGAATTAAGCCTATATATCTAACACTATTTTCTCATTTAACGTCGACATGGTTTAGCTTTATGTGACTAAATATGGCCCGCGTTTTTTCGGAGTTTACTAAGACTTTCTTCGAGAAATAGGAGACAAGACAGTGAAAAGCTACCTGAAACTTGTCAGAAATGTCGACAGTTAAGGTCCCTGAACATAGGACCGCCGTGTGATCAGCAAAGATTGAGGTAGTGCAACCTCTTAGTATTGAGAAGTCCGAGGTATAAATATTGTACAGGATGGGTGAAAGACAAGAGCCTTGTGGACAGCCTGCTCCTCCACTTTATCATCTACCCAACGCTGATGGGCAAGTGGTAAACATCTTGGTCTCTGGTAAACTGAAATGTCGTCAGTAAGAATTAACTTCATTTCCACTGGGCTGTTTGTTGGCTTAACAGGAGTGTACTTTTCTATTAAACTCAACACTTCCTTTCGCATGGTTTTACTCAAATGAAACAAATTAACATCATAATCGTTGGAGATATGCTCATTAACATCTGTGGCCATTAGTTGTTGAAATTCTTCACACAAAACTCTGTCATTGTTGACTTCTTCCTTTTCGTCTTTGTCCTCTCTAATCGATTTTTTATTGTCAAGGCTTCTTTCAATTATTGGTTGGAAGGTTACTCCACTAGCACTCATAACTCGCTAACGTACTGAAGAACATCATTTCCAATAACTGCATCATATAAAGTGTCATCATCTCGAACAATGTGAAAAGTTAATTTAACCGGAATTGCATCCAAATGTGTGTTCATAGAGAAATATCCTGCTATGGAAATCTTCGTTCCTCCAATGCCAATCAATTGCTTTTTCTCTGCGCCTAATGTGACTGGACAAAACTTCTTATAGATAGCTAAACTAATCGTGCATAAGTCGCTTCCCGAATCGAATAGTGCCGATACAAAGCCTTCGTCAATCTTCACGTCCTTGAATCATCGATTGTAACTGTTTTGTGATGTTTGTTGTAAGTTCGCATTACCTGATTTCACTTTCTTTGATTCATCCTTTAGTTCACATTGGTTTGCTTTGTGCCCTGGCTGGTTGCATTTAAAACACACAATTTGATCTGCCTTACAATTCTTGGCGACATTTGAAATTCCAAGTCTGTTCTTGCTTCTGTTTTGTTGTTCTGTTCTCAAGGTTCTGGATTATTCTGAAATGGTTTCGGTTTTGGACTTAACATGATTTTTCTTATATCTTTATTTTTTCTTTTAACAGCACATCAGCACATTGCTGACAATTTTACACGAAACTCATTTTCTAATGCATCTTTAAATGTTTGCAAATCATTAATACCTTGCTTGAAAAGATAAGTGTTCTGCAGGTAAAAGATGAGTGTTCGAATCGAAAACGTAACTATATGGATAAACTTGTGCAGCATGTTAATCCACTAGCCAGAGCTCTTGTTCATATAAGAAACTCATCTCGTCTACTTCGAAATGACCGTCCAGCCCTCATGTTAAGCTAGAGGTTCATAGTAAGAAGCAACCCCTTTTCCCACTTGTAGGAAGGGTAAATAATTATATATTGTAGTATGAAAGAGTCTAAACCTTTTTGTTAGTCTTAAATTATTATATTAGGAGATAAAAACCTTAAAGTAAAGTAAAAAAAAAAAAATGGCTTGCTGAGTTCTCATAAATTATTTTTGCAGCTCCTCCTACCAGTTTTTTTTTCCATAAATACATTTTTGCAAATAAGTAGCTCCATCCAACCGAGATAACTGAAATTATTTGGGGGCGATATCCTGATGACCAACTTTCATTGAATAAAAATTGTAAGACTATAGTTCAAATGGTTTAGATAATATTGAACATGAAGGAACAATGTTCAAGGGGGCGCTAATCTGATAATGCGCAGTGTACATACATATGCACTTATGTTATCTTGTTTTTAAATTCTTACTCTTATTGTCGTTGTCTCCTTGCTCACAGCAACCATGGTGCTCTGCTTTGCCCTGTGCTTCTTCAACTGTCAAACTCAATATGTTGACATTGTCTCTCCGAGCATCCGCGCTGTTCTGCTTTATCGACACAACCGATCGTGATTCACTAGATCTCGATGTCAACTGTTATCTGTCCACCGGTGCCAAACTTCTGCGCATCACTTAGAATGACTTGTTCTGTTACTTTCATTTGCTTCTCGTTGCTGTTGGTTTCTTTCTGAGTGAGCAACTTCCTTCTCACTTATAGTGGCTTTACAGTGGCTCGTATCACGAAGATTCAGTTTTGTGGTTTACAGTGGTATTTTAGTATCACGAACAGCTGTTGTTTGTTTTGATTATACATACAAATGGAACGTTGTGGCTAATTGAGATAATTAAAATAAACATTTTGTGAAAAATATATGATTGAGAACAATTTGAAGTGTATGCAAATAATTCTTGCAGCATCCTTTTTCATTACTGCTGTTTATTTTATTAATATTTAAAGAAAAAATTACAATTTAAAATTTTCTTCAAATTGTTTTGTGCAATGATCAGCTGTTTTATGTGCGGTACGAAAAAATGCGAAGAAGAAGACACATGACAATCACAAAATATGACGAAATTATGAAAATGCTGCCAACCTACATGGAAAAATTGTCCAGCCCTGTTAAAACTGACCATTCAAAAAAACCGAATCTTAGCGTATCTATTTGAGATTAGCATCTCTCAATCGAATCACTCTACAACAAGAACCCCTCAATTTTGTCATTTTCCCTGCTGTCGTTGTCAAATGGAACTCGAATCATAGTCACATCTTTATTGATTCGAGTCTTAGCTCACTGTAAAGCCACTATTACTCTCACGTTTATTCGTTTTTCGCTTTATATATTATATATTTAAAACTTAGTTGTTTTATTTATTTTTTAGGATTTAATAAGATTTGGTTTATTTAAAGAGAAAGTTTATCAGTTCATATATAATATTAATTCAAATTATAAGTTTAATTATACATTAACTCAAATAATTATAATAACTGTTTGTGTTGAGTAAATGAGGTTACTACAACACGCACGCAAACACGTCTTTTCTTCACTGCCGCAGCACACAGACTCTCTCTCATTTCTTTTATTTTCTCTTTGACAACTATTTTTATTTGCTCGCTTTGCTAATCCTTTTATTTGGTAATAATCGACCACTTCTCAATCTTTTGGCCACCTCTACATAGGTATCCTCCTCAACATGGAGCAGAAGTATGAAGACAGATAAAATAAATGGAAGAACAAAGTATTATTAGGAAGAGCAATTCTAGAAATTCAAGTCCATTAATTGTCGCACCTAAAAAGATCAATAACTCTGGTCAACAAAAGTATCGAATAGTAGTAAGATACAGAAAATTAAACCAAGTTACAATAAACGACAAATATCCTTTACCTAATTTAGATTCAATCCTAGACAAATTAGGCAGAGTATTTCACCACCATATAGACCTAGCCAAAGGGTATCATCAAATTCTAGTTAAGGAAAAACATGGATATGAAAGGGCATTCGTTACACCTCACGGTTTATATACGAGATCTTACGCGATTATTTAAACAAGATTTGCGACGTTTATTTAAACGACATTTTGATTTTTAGTACCTCGCTAAAAGAACATATAAAAGCCATCAATATTATGTATTAGAAATATTCAAGGTACTCGAAGACAAAAACTTAAAAATACAGGTGGCCAAATGCAATTTTCTAAGAAAAAAAAAAAACAGAATTTCTAGGTCACATTTTAACTAAAGAAGGTATGAAGCTAAACCCAGATAAAATAAAGATGATATAGAATCTTTAAAATTCCAAAAACAGAAAAGCAGACAAAAAGCTTCTTATGCCTTACCCCACCTATGTTGAGGCATTTGAATAACTAAAAAAATTAATTAGTTCTCATCCCATTTTGCGATACCCATGTTTCGAAAAACAATTCACTCTAACAACTGATGCATCAGATTATGCAATCGTTGTTGTTGTATCTCAGGAGGGACATCCTGTATGCTTTGCATCAAACACGTTAAATAATAATGAAAGGAATTATACTGCAACAGATAAAAAATTCTTAGCTATCATGTGGAGCGTAAATTATTTCAGACCATATTTATATGATAGAAAATTCAAAATTTTAACTGGGCATCAACCTATTAAATACTTGCATTCCAAATACAAAGGAAAAAAAATGTCAAGTAGGCACCAAAGATGGGAGAATATGATTTCGAGGTTTGATTTCAAAGGTAAAGAAAACCAGGTTGCAGATGTTTTCAAGTAGAATAGGGAGATTTGAATAAGACGCACAGAAAATTGAGAAAAGGAAAATTGTTAAGTGATTTATCGGATATAATAGGTAATATAGAAGATGAAGTCACAATGGCTACAGTTCATTCAGCTAAAGAAAATCTTCATGATCATATCGGTATAAAAGAAGTAATAGTAAACAAATACAAAATAATAATAACTAATAACATAACAAAAGAATTAAAAATGATACATGGAAATAAAATAATAATTATTGCAAAATTTGACTTTACCAATATGGGTGAAATCTTTAGAAAATATATTACAAAACGAAAAATACAAATATTCTAATGATTGAACGATCATAAGTACAACAAAGTTCAAAAAAAGCTAATAGATATGTACCCAAACGATACCCAAATAAAATTTATAAAATGTACAATAAGAGCACAAGATATCGAAACAGAAGTAGAGGAAGTTAAGAAAATTTCTCTTTATCATGTTAAAGAAAGCATGCATTCAGGAACCCAAAAAACATACAATCAAATGAGGAGTAATATCTATTATCCGAAACTATTGGTACTAATTCAACTGCTAGTCAATCAGTGTGACGTTTATAATGAGATCAAATATGACAGGAAACAAATAAAACGAAAATTCTCATATACGGAAACTCCTTCAACCATAAACGAAATAATACATATACTCGTAAGTAGATACGTACGTAATAACGAAATCGCATTTCTTGACTATAATAGATAAATTTTCCAAATTCGGTATGGCGTACCCACTGAATGACAGAAACGCTGTCACTATAATTGAACAACTAGAAGATCATTTTGGTAAAATCGGAAAACCTAAAAAGACAGTAGCAGATAACGAATTTAATTCTATCAGAGTAAAAGAGTTTTTAAGCAATGAAAATATTGAGTTATGTACATCTCACAAAACGTAACAGTCAAACGGGCAACGCAGATATAGCAAGGTGGCATAATACCATTGCAGAAAAGTTTAGGATGAAATACAAAGCAGATAAAAGCCTAACAGTAAAACAAATAATTCAAAAGGTACTACGAATTTCTAATGGAAGATACCATTCTACTGTGAAATATACACCAAAAGATATAGAAAGGGAAGATAGAAGTCGATACAGTTAAAATGAATTTAGAGGATAATAAATGAAAAGTAATTGAAAAACGAAACGAATTGAATGAAGAAAAAAGAAAGGAAGGTTTCATACAAAATGATAGAGCAGTCAGGCATAAGGAACTTCCTAAATATAAGAAGGTTTTTACCTTATAAAGAAGGTACATCAAGCTAATATCAAACGACCTTTAAGATTTTCAGATATGGACATTAATTCTGATACTGATGATGATCCTACCAAAAACGAATGAAACAATGTTGACAAAAAATATGACCGAACAAGCGGGATTTAGGGACATTCAATTAAGAACGCGGGAAATAGTCAAAGATACGGACATAATAATACTCGAAGAAATAGAAAATATTATTAATGAAATGACAGCTAATATAATATTGTACTTATGAAAACAAATAATAAAGATATATTACAAGCAGAGTAACTAGAAGTAAGAAGTAGTGTAAGTTAATGACGTTAATACCGAAAGTTTTACTTTTTCGTTAATTTATTATATTATTATCTCCTATATAAATTTATGAATAGGACTTACAATAATAATTCAACTCTTATCAGTTGAGTCTTTATAATTGATTCGATTTTCCTAGAGCTTATTTTTAATGGTACTAGTGTACGAGATCGATCTCTAATAGGTGCATCCAGTTCTACTGGAGTTTTAAGTGATTTTTGGGCTTTCCAGAGTGATAATTTAGTGTTCGTAGGTGATAGATTATGAATATAGCGCCTTTGTGCCTCGAGCTTCTCACTTTCAAGTGCTTTCCATAGTTTTTTTTGTTGCAGTTTTCAGCTTTTGTTTAGCGGCAGGAGATCTGTGCTGTTGCCATTCTCTTCTCAATCGTCGCCACTAGTTCTTCGATTTCCTTATTTGAGAATGATTTTCTGCTGAACTTGTGCGCAACAATCGCAGGCGTTGATACTATATATATACATACAATAATATCAGAAATGTTTCTTGGATCCGCTGTCTTATTTTTCCAATTTACAAGAGTGTTGTAGAGTTGCCGACCTTTTGGATTTACTAAACGAGAACCCCAATAGGTGTGCCGGCCAAAAATCGTTCTGCAAGGCTAACAAAGAAATTTTTGAACGTATCTTCAGATATTGAGAAACGTGCAGGACAATATACAGAAGATAACGTCAGCTTACCATGACGCGTTTGCATCCGAATCGACGTTGCTTGTAGATAATTGGATGAGTAAGGCTCCAAAGACTGGTGTTTTATACGATTTCTTAAAATTATGTATGTACCACCATGAGCTTTTCCATCTGGGTGATTTATTGTATAAACTAGATAGCCTGGTATGAAGAAGTTGTTATTGCTAGTCAAGTGAGTCTCAGAGACAAGTATCAAATCTATATTACTGTCCTCTAGATACTTAATGATCTCCAGTTGGTGCTGCGTAACACCATTTTCGTTCCAGTCAGTTATTTTTATATGATTCATTATAGGGAATTTATCTTATCCAAAATTTTCATTTGGATTGTCATCATCTCTTGAAAAGAGTTTTGCAACATTTGATTCAGGATCTGTACCAAATTTACTATCATGGTTTCACTAGAATTTTGTGGTTGCATCACTGGCTCATTACACGCACTATGAATAGGAGCTGAATTGGTTTGTATAATTGGTTTATTTCGTTGAGACATTTGTGCCTTAGGCTTCACATTCATTTTTGCACTTTGTTGTTGAGAGCCTTAGTGTAGGGCACTGGCATAAGATACATTTGAGGTTACAAGCATTTTAGATGGAGGACATATATCTGTCGTTGTTCCTGTACGGATGGGCTCAGGTCTAACACGGTTTGGATTTTTTTTGTGACTGCAGTAGGTTCTTGAGCTCCTTATTTACAGGACAGCCTCTATAATATAATTGATCACTACTTTGACCTCAAACACTTTTTCTTCCAGATCACTCTTAATATCTAATTACAACTACCAGCCCTTTGCTGCTTTGAGCTGATAGGTGTAATAGATTATCTTAGTTTCATTAAGATACTTGGTTACAGAACGATAATTTTTTTCGGTGTAAATTTGTACTCTAGTTTTCTTAATATTCCTCTTGATAATGGGGACAATATAGAAGTTATTGGTGGCAATTATTTTTTTATACCATCCACAAGCTTATTCGAACTTTTTTCTCGAATATATATTGGGGGAGGTTTTGCAGATTTATGTTTTGTTTGATCGTCGTCAGCATTTTGAACGGGTATATCCTTTTCTGCAAGTAGTTGGAATCTATTACTATCCAAGTGCGTTTTCTTTGCAGTATTGTTTTTTGGAGTGCTTAGTTTACGCTTTTGTTGTATTTGTATGTAGCGGTCAACGCTTGTCTGCACTGCCGCTTTAATTTTCGGGGTCCCGTATTGTATGCGCTGTTTTTGACTTGCAACTAGTGTTACAATTGTCTGTTTGTTTGCTTCAGCTAGCATAGCAGAACTTTTATTGGTTGATTCCGTTACCATTTCTGATGAGACTATATTTTCGCTACTTGCTGCTGATGCAGTTATTACGCTGTTTGCTTGATCTAGCATTGAGTTGTTGTTCCGATTATATATTTGGGTGTTTGGTGTTACAGTAACTGCATGCAATGACGAAATCGATGCAGTAGCTGAGTATATTGTTGTTGTTGATGCTGTAATGGCTGTTGTTGTAAAAGATGTACTTTGTCTTGTGTTTGTTATGGTTGAAAAAGTTGTTTCTGGGTTTGTGCAAAAAGGTATTTGAGGGGAAGGGCATTGGGCGCTCCAAGAAAGTGGTTGTTCGGTACTAGGTACTTTAGGAGAGCACAGAGCAGGAGAGCAAGATCTTGCTCTACGTTCAGGCGACTTTGTGATTGGTAAGGAAATTGTATTTTTCTTCCTATGATAAGTAGAGACGAACGAAAAATATGCATTTCTCGTTGACATTGCTGGTGGTTTGCAGAGCTCATCTTGGCACTTTAAATAACTGACAGAAAGAACTATTGTTACTTGTCGCAGTAATATTGTAGTTATCTGAAGGAAGAGCAGTGGAACGCACGTCCTATCGCTTCAGAGTATCAAACACTATATCTAAATGGACATTTGGTATCATGGACGATTATGATAGGCAGACCATACAAAATCGTTTCTTACGTACAGATGAAACAATAAATGAATAAATACATATGAGCGAACTTTAATATAGCTATAAATAAAATAAAAAATATTGTAAAAAATCAGCCAAGTGTGAGTCGGACTCGCACACGTAGGGTTCCGTACCATCGTACAAGGTTTTTTTGGTTAAAATATAATATTATGTTTATATTTAATAGCCTAAAAGTATACTACAATTAACAGCTTAAAGTATACTAAAAAAAAAAAATGTTAAACAAAAGGTTAAATTAAAGAACAATGCTTCTAAAAATGTATATTTTTAGTATTTGTCGTTCTACACACAAGTGAATTACACACTCTGAGAAAATTTCGACTCTCTACCTATAACGGTTCATGAGATAGAGCAGGAGACGGACGGACATCGTAAGCTTAGTAATAGGGTCCCGTTAGCTCCCTAGGGGTACGGAACCCTGAAAACGATAAGAAAGAAATTGGAAAATGCTTTAATGGCATAAGTAAAATAATGGATAAGGAAAACGGAGAACATAAGTATTAAGGACAAATGAAAAAAATATAATTGTTAAAAAACAAAGTAGAACAAATCCAGAATAACATAAAGTATGGTATAGTAAATCCAGGAATTTTAACAAATCACGAAATTAATAAATATAATATCTGTTAGTACCAGGAGCTTTTCCCTGGCTGAAACGAAATATAATATGGGGGTGTAAATCTGTCGACGAGAGAATGTAAAAAATAAGTCAACCCATCACAAAGCATTGTATTTGAAAACGATTATGCAAAACTCATTATCTTAAATCTAATCATAAACAGTAATGCAAGAAGAAAAAGAAATAAAGAAAACAGCAAAATAGCAATTCAATTAAACTCTCTTAATCAATTCTCTCAATTCAACTTTCTTAATTTAATTATCTATACGAAACTTTATTTTATTTAAATTTCAAGATCAATGTATTAAATCGTCTCCAGCATTCCGACCCCGTATAAAGTGTCTGCTTTCAACTATTAGGTAGAACAGCAAGTTTGTGTACTGGTCGTAGAAGTCCGTACCACATCTTTCAAATGTCCTGGAAGGCAAAATCCTCTCTTAGGAAGGTTTCCCATAACCTGTTGTTCAAGCATCTGACGATAACGTACAATGCACGCAAGATGGTACCACACATCGAGTTAGATTGCGAGTGAAGTCCCTGGAGTGATGGTGCTATAGTTTCGAGTGTGACGTCTCAGTGACTTGGCGTAGAATCGATTTAACCATGCGATAACAGCAATACATTTTGTATACGAGCCTATGTTACCAATTACCTGTAACATAGAATTTGATTTCTCAGCAGCAACGAAGGCCATTTTCAGCTTCTCTTGATTGATCACTTCCATGTTGAGATTATGGGTTTCAGCAATTGGCCACATCACATCTCCCATTCTAAGAAACGGTGGTCCACAAAACCAATACGAGCTCATCAATTCTTTGACACCGGAACCACATGAAACGATGTCTGATGGGTTACAGTTAGTAGGTACATATCTACAGGTGAAATTAGACATTTGATCTTGAATCTCTGATACTCGATTCCCCACAAATGTCGATAATGTAACAGAATGTTGTTGAAGCCAATGTATTAGAAGTTGTGAGTCTGACCAGAAGAATGATGTAAACTGATTTTGAGATCAAGAGATTTTTCTTGATCTATGGAAACAAGAAATAAGACCGATTATTTTATTTTAGCACAAACGATTTAATATGCGTATGACGTAATGAAAGTTATATACACTGCACTAGCAATTACAAAATAGGTATACAAGTAATGTGTGACTTCGATATTAGTAACTCTTAGAACGGGTGATTTTTAGCAAATTTTTTTTTGGCAACACTGTTTTTAACATCTGACGCGGTTTACGTGCCTTTTGTTACTATCAAACACGTTCAGTTTGGTCTATAATTTAACCATGAATTGACTTACAAACGAACAGCGTTTACAAATTATTGAATTTCATTATCAAAAATTATGTTCGGTAAGGCAAGTGCACTTCTACCGTTTTATGGTCAGTTTGGTCGACCTTGTGACTAAATTTCGCACCCAATTTACATTATTGGACATTTAACCACAAACACGCATACGTAGAGTGCGGACAGAGGAAAAAATCGCAGCTGTATCTGCCAGTGTTACTGATGACCCTCAATTATCGGTTCGGCGCCGTTCGCAGCAATTGGGCCTCTGTTACTCCACTACGTGGAAAATTTTGCGAAAGGATTTGGGTATGAAACCTTTTAAAATACAGCTGGTGCAAAAATTGAAGCCAAGCAACCTACCACAACGGCTAACTTTTGCTGAATGGGCAGTGAGCAGTTTATTTCACGTTTGGGGCCGGTCAATTAGCCGCCTAGATCATGCGATTTAACGCCTCTAGACTATTTTTTGTGGGGCTATGTTAAGGCTCATGTCTATAGCGACAAGCCCGCAACGATTGACGTACTGGAAGGCAATGTTGAACAATTTATTCGTGAGATACCAGCCGATATGTTGGAGAGACTATGCCAAAATTGGACCCAGCGTATGGACTATTTGCAGCGCAGTCGCGGCCAACATTTACATGAAATTATCTTTAAACATTAAATTATATCAATCGTTCTATCACCTCAAACAAAAACAAAAAAAAAATCACCCGTTACTACATTACATATACTCGTACATATATCAAATGAGAGTAAAAAGGAATGTACGTCTAAAACTAAATCTGCTGCTGAACCGAACATCCTCCCGCCGTTGGAAGGTGCGATCTTCCAACAGAATCACTGGTCGGCAAAAGACACAACTTGCTAACTGCACGGCGAATTGTTTTTGAAGTGGTTCGTAAAACAGCAACTCCTGCGACGCCATCAGCTCCTGAGATTAAGTTTACCACCCGATCAAGTGGCCATTTTAGCGATGGTAAGTTTTCATCCTTGATGAGAACGACATCATTGGTCCTGATGGGAGGACCAAAAAAAGCGTCAAATACTCTTGTCTCCATCTCTTCCAAAAAAACTGCTGTTGTTATGATACGCGGTGAAATCATCTAACTGACTGTAATGAAGGCTGATGATGTCAGGCTCAATGAACAAGGAAAACGGAGCATGTATGAGGAAATGTGCTGGCATAAGAACATGTGAATTTATTGTAGCCAAAATTTGGCATATAAGCGTTCGAAGTTCATCATAGCTTAGACACGATATGCCAACTGATCGATACAAATATGTTTTTGCGGTTTTAACTGCCGCCTCCCAAAGGCCTCTAAAAAGCGGCGATCGAGGAGGTATAAACTTCCAATCAATGTAATCGTTGAGGCAAAATTCATGCACATCATCCTGATGGACCTGGCTCAATATAAATTTCCGCATGTCAGACAATTGGTTCTTATCCCCCTCAAAATTAGTAGCACTACCAGACCATATGCAATTGGGTTTTCCGCGAGTTGAAATAAACCTTTTTAGCGCAGCAATAAATGTTGAAGTAGTGAGATTCTTGACCAATTCCAAGTGCACAGCCTTTGTTGAAAAAGATATGAATACGCTTATGTAGCACTTAACTGGTTGCTTTATTCGAGCTTCTGGCTTATAATAAAACCGCCCAGTTGATTACAACTCCAGTAATGAGGAATGCTCGGGATAAAGTGACTCTCTATCCGCCATTATATGCTTCAATGTCCTCGGCTTAATACAAAAACACCTAACATATTTTCCAACAGATGCAGCTACAGTTTTACGTCCACCAATCGGCCAGTATTGAAGCCGAATGGCAGCCAATAGAGCTTGAGGTCCAGCGTGAAGATTTTTAAATTGGTAGTGTGTAATGATGGCATATGTTAGGGGGTGCCTCTTAGGTAAAATAACTAGATGATGCGCGGCGAAATCCAATAATGAGTTTTTCAAACGGCCACCAACTCGAAGCAGGCCGGAATCATCCAAAAAATGTTGGACTAGATGAGCTGACGACGCCTTTCGGCCGAAGAGAATTGAATTCTTGTTGCAAGTTTGACATCTGCAGGAGACGAATAAGTATGTTAGCACCATTCTGAATATCGGAAGTTGACAATTTAGCAGATCAGAATTTGTATACGTATCCAAAGATACGCTGCATGCTGGCGAACGAATTGATGTGTTAGAACTGACTGACAATACCAAAGTGATTTTTCTTGATAGTTCATTTGTGGGTGGACATTAATTTGGCCATTCATCAGAGCCCTCCCGAAGAAAAAGCTGTCCTTGTGCCCAGAGTTGTGAATGTAGTAATTTACTAGGAAGTGTACCTCGAGATAAGACATCAGCTGGATTAAGAGCAGTGGAAATGTGATGCCAGAACATGATAACTGTATGCAGTTGGATGAATGAAACACGATTAGCAACAAAAACGTTAAGCTCAAAAAAGTGACCATTTTAGGATCCCATATAAGTCCGAGTGCCATCGTGATATCGCTGTTATCACCAAATTTGATAAATAGCTGTCGGTCATGTTCGGTAATTGATTGAAAAACGTCCTCACAATTCGTGCACCACTTGCGTAATATGAAATTTCCGTAGCAAGAAGATCCCTTGCATGGTGCAAGATGTCCAAAACCTCCTGTATCGAATTGCCACCTGTGATAAGATAATCAATGTAAAAATCATGTCAAACAAGTGAAATTGATGCATTGTGCGAATAGCCAGAAATGAAGCGGTCTTGGTTCCATAAGTCAAGTTATCCAATTTGAAGATTTTGACCTTTTCATTAGGTGAATCACACCACAGTATTCACTGAAGATAATTGTTTGGAAGTGAAACCTTCATGCAACAATTCATCTTACAAACATCTTGAGGGAGAGCGATCAGGAAAAAACGAAACCTCAATAAAATTTGGAACAGTGTTGGTTGAATAGTGGGACCTACTATTAGTAGATCGTTCAATGAGAATCCAGAAGCCGATTTTGCAGAGCCATTGAAAACCACACGCAGCTTAGTTGTTGAACAATCTGCCTTTATTACGCAGTGATGAGGCAGAAAATATGTCCAACTATATCGAGAAGAATCCTCCACCAACGACATATGATTGAGTTGCAATTATTCTTTCAAGAATGCTGTATATTGCTCTTTCAGTATAAAATTTCGATTGAGCTTGCACTCTAGGTTTTCAAATCTTTGAAGAGCCTGTTGGTATGAATCTCCTAAAATATCAGCTATTCTTTTCATTGGAAGATGGACCGAATACTCTCTAGTAGGCAAACGCTTGTGATGCATTGCGAAATGTTCCTCACAGTCAATATCTTCTTGAGTATTTTCTACAATCGGTTGGCCTACAGATTCAACTTCCCAAAATTCGTCTACTTTAATGGATTCATTAGGAGAATGGACATTACCGCAATGAGCGGACAATAATGATTGTTTTGGATTGTTCCTTGCTTCTCCAGACACCACCCAACCAAACCGTGTTTTCTGTAATGAAGGCAGACCAGGAATAAGTTTAATTTGGCCAACACATAGCAAATCAAAAAACAGGCTTGCTCCAATGAGCATATCAAAGTAATGTGGCTTATGAAAATGTGGATCTGCCAGCCGAATGGTTGATGGAATATTCCAATTCATTGTATCGACCGTGGTGCTAAGTTGGCTATCAGTAATGGTGGGTGTAACGATTGCTGAAGAAGAACAGCTGATATTTTAGGAGATTCATACCAATAGGCTCTTCGAAGATTTGAAAACCTAGAGCGCAAGCGCAAGCTCAATCGAAATATTATATTGAAAGAGCAATATACAGCATTCTTGAAAGAATAATTGCAACTCAATCATATGTCTTTGGTGGAGGATGCTCGTATCGTATTCCGAATATCATATCCAAAGAAGAATTCGTAGAGAGCGGACATGTTTATTTTTGTTCTAATAAATATTTAAATTTTACTTTTTTTACTTAAATTTTTAATAATAATACTGTATATATTATTGTGCATAACTTAAATTGATCGTGTTTTCGGATTAGTTATTGGTGTTTTTTTTTTTTTGATGTTTATTTAGATATGACAAAATAACACTTTCTGTTTGTCACAAGAACTATTTTAGTAGATATTTACTAATTCGAGGTCGCTGATTTCGAATCTGTCCTTAGAAATCAGAGACCTCGAATTAGTAAATCATCGTCATCAGGCAGCGTCACAGCTCGGGGTGAGTTTTAGCTTCGTTCACTATTTTCTTCCATGCGTCGCGATCCTTGGACACCGTCCTCCAGTTGGATATATTCATCTTCTTCAAATCGTGGATAACTTGATCTAGCCATTGTAGTTTTGGTCCTCCTTTTGCTCTTGTGACAGGCGGAACGTAGGCGATCATGCTTTTCTGTGCGCGGTCAGAGCTTATGCGTTCAGTATGTCCTAGCCAGCATATCCTTTGCGCTTTGATATGCTTGACTATGTCTACCCCTTTGCATAGAGACAACAGTTCATCTTTATAGCGGATCCTATAGATTCCTTCTCCTTCTCGAAGAGGCCCGAAAACGTTTCGAAGTATCTTGGGTTCGAAAACTTGGAGACATCGTTCGTCATTTTCTGTAAGCGTTCATATTTCGCATCCATAAATAAGCACAGGTCGTATTATCGATTGATATATCCGTAGCTTACATGAAGCAGGTATTAACTTGGATTTTAGCAGTTTTATGTTGGTGAAGTATGCTTTATTTGCGGCTATAATTCTTTCTTGTATTGTGACTTGGGTATTATTGTCATTGCTGATTAGGTGGTACCCTAATTAAATTTTTTATTTAAATTGCTGAACACCTTCGAAACAATACTCGTTGATTGAAATATTTTCAAGTATTTTGTCTTGCATTCCTTCGCTTTAAGGCCCACCTTTTTGACATTTTGTTCTATGGCTATAAAAGTTTCTGCCAGAAATTTTTTGCTTCGAGCCGCGATAGCTATGTCGTCTGCGTAGGCAATTGTCAAGCTTGTCTTATTAAATAGATTGCCATGCTTAACCTCTTTTCTTATTGAAAAGTGCAATAGCAGATTGAATACGGAGGTAGACAAAGTGTCGCCCTGCTTAACGCCGCATGTAATATCAAAATGGTCGGATGTCGCCTGTTGCACCACGACCTTTCCCTTTGTATTTTTAAGAGTTGCCATTACGAGACGTGTAAGCTTATTGTCTATACCAAGTGCGGTAAAGGCTTCGGCGATTTTATAGCGATGAATGCTGTCGAAGGCTTGCTTGAAATCAAGAAAGAGCATGTGTACATCTACATTGCGGTCATAGCATTTGTCCAGGTTTTGTTTAAGCAAGAATATTTGGTCCGTTGTGGAACGATTTGGCCGAAAGCCACCTTGATATTCATCTAAAATGTCTTCCGCTGCTTTGGTGAGTCTAGCTGCTATGATACTAGAGAAAATTTTGTAAACAGTATTGAGTAAACAGTATTTACGAATTAGTAAATATCTACTAAAATATTTCTTGTGACAAAAATGCTGTTGATCGGTGTAATTATAATATTAGAACAGAAGAAAGAAACAAATTACACTATTCATAAATACACTTACAGAGTGTCTCTACAACGTTCTCTCTACTGCAATATATGTTATTTACAATTAACTTTTTGATGGTAAGTAACATGTTATAAGGTGAATATAGTTAGTGGTGCATAAAGTTTAAAAGTTTTAATATTTCTAATTGAGGTATTTCATTACATTTTTGCGTGATTAGTGCACTTTGTTTTTGTTTTTAGATGATTCATAATTTTTATCTTTGTTATTGTATATAACATCTCAAAGTTATTATGTGTCAGCATTGTTGTTGCGAAACTAAACTGTTATTAACCACTGATTCAGTATTGTTTTATTTTTCTTTTTGTAGCATTTGTATTTGCTTTGGTTTTATTTTTATTTTTGTGCGCTATCACTTATAGTGTGTATATGTGGAATCTGCATTTTTCATTAAATTAATTCTAATTTTTTTTTTCGTGAATATGATTTGTTGTAATCCTTCATGAAAAATAATGATAATGTTGATTCTCAACGCGCAGTACGTTGTTGGCTGTGCGATATTTTTTTCACTTGAAGTGTGCGGGGCTAAACGGCTATGACCATGAAAGAATAATCAGTAGGTCTAAAACAGTTTGTGCCAGTTTGACGTGGTCTTCAAGTTTTAAACGGCATGTTGATTTTTCGTCAATGTATCATAGTATACGTGACAATTTTATCAAATTGAATAGTGCTGTAAAGCAATTTTCGTTTGATTTTGATTCGGGCACTGATTTACTCACTAAATATCAGTTCGATTCACCTCCTTCCCTTCTCTTATTGTTACCTTCTCCTATGGGAAACCAAGCTACCTTCCACCACTCCTCTTGCTCCAGCCACAATTGCCCCTTCAGCCGATCCTACCTCATCGCCTGTGCTGCCTGTAACTCCACCTTTATTTGCAGTATCTTTCACCAAACGGTTTAGACCCGCTTCTTCTCCTCCTTCGTCGAACACTATTGTGGAAAAAAACGAGAATATTGCCATCTATGCCTCTAAGCGGTCAATACCTGCTGCTCCTCTCCCGTCCAGCTCAATTGTGGATAGTTCTGGGAATGGTGCCGTCAATGGTGGTATAGCCCCTACCACCATCTTTTGATAGCGATATTTTGAGTGTGGTTTCGTCACCTATATTGTCGGTAGTGGCCCCTCGGAAACATATTTTCCTATCAAGACTTTCTTATGATACTTACTACCTGTGTTGACATTGATAGTTATATTGCTTCCAAGACTAATGTGAAGGTTAGTGTGCAAAAAATTTAATTTTTCACAACCAAGGGATATTTCGTCGTTTAAGATTAGTGTGCCATCCGAATCATTTCACGAAGTTTTTAATCCGAAATTCTGGCCTCCAAATATGGTTGTTCATAAATTTAAACAGAAGAAAAGGAATAGACCTAGTAATGTTAGGCTTCCAGTACATACCAGTTCACCTTCGGCTCTAAGCTCGGTTCCAAAAAAATAGCTTCTTTCATTTATCATATCTCTATAATATATCAAAATGTTAGAGGTTTATTGTCCAAGCTTAATAATTTGTATATGGATAGTTTCTCCTTTGAATCTGATGTTATAGCGTTTTCCGAGACATGGCTGCACTCTGGTATTATATGGTATTATATAGTAATGATATTTTCTGTTGAAATTGCTTTGTCTCTCACTTTCCATCAGAATTTGTTGATCTGAACTGTTCAGCCAATATTGAGTTTATTTGTGTGAGGTTACTTTTGCCTCATGAATGTGTTTATATATCGTGATCTTATTTTCCGCCTAATTCCAATTTGGAAACTTATATGAGTCATACTGGAGCCATTAATTCTGTGAATAACATTCATCCGTGACTCTTTGCTAGGTGATTTTAATCTCCCATTCATTTCATGGTCCTTTTTTGGTATATCGAAGTATCTAGTTCCTTCAGCTCAACATGATATCTTGAACACACTGTTTTAAAATTCCTTATTTCAAATGAACTCTGTAGCAAATCATTACAATAAATCATTTGATCTTGTGTTAAGTTATGATTCTGCTGGTATTTACGTATCAAGATGCCAACCTTTAAGTATTCCTGAGGACACTTACCATCCAACATTGGAAATATCCCATTCTGTAACCCGTCCTGTTTTAGACTCCACATCTGCTTGTATGCGTCGATTTCGTTTCGCAAAGTGACCTTTCCCCAACTAAATGCAATCTTTCTCGCAATAGATTGGTCTTTTTTGTACAATTGCAGTGACATGACTACTGCTATTATTTTTTTTCTATGAAGTGATATACAATATATTTAATGCCTATTTCCCCTATAACGCTGTTTCGAAAGTAATACAAACCACCTTGGTTTACAAGAAGACTTTCTAATCTGAAGAACATTAAGACGAGGCTATATAAAAAATTTAAGAGTTCTGGCTCTTCTATTGTTTTTGCTAACTTTTGTGTGGCCCGAGCTAATTTTCTTTCATTAAATAACCTTTGTTACAATAACCATCTCTCACGTTGTAGTCTGCAATTTTCAAGTGACTCTTAGCAGTTCTATAACTTTGTGAACTCAAAGCGCAAATCTTCTTTATTTCCCTTATCATTGTATCTAGTTAATGAACATAGCCACACTGATTTGGGTATTGCAGATCTGTTTACAAAATTCTTTCAATCCACTTATTCCTCTGAATCCGATATTTAAAACCGGTATCCTTATCCCATTTTCCATTGTAACCTCATTGTTAGTTCTGTAATTAGGGAGGAATGTCTTTTTACCAATTTAAATTCATTGAAATCCACTTACTCACCCGGCCCAGATAAAATACCTAGTTGTCTACTTAAGCACTGTGCGGAGTCTCTGTGTAAGCCACTTTTGAAACTGTTCAATTTATCACTTCAGAACGCATCTTTCCCGCCTATCTGGAAGGAATCCATTATTATTCCCCTACACAAAAAAGGTAACAAAGCTGACATATCCAATTACAGAGGTATTGCGAAAATTGCGGTAATCCCAAAATTGTTTGAAAAAATGCTCACTTCAAACTTTTATCACTTATGTGAAACAATTATTTCTCCGTGACAATATGGTTTTATGCAAAAGCTATGTTCAACTACAAACTTGCTTGAGTTTACATCTTTTGTAAATCTTTTTCAATCATCGTCAAATTGATGTTATTTACACTGACTTCAGTTAAGCATTTGATTCTGTTAATCATGATCTGCTTGTGCATAAACTTGACCTTTTAGGTTTTACGCAACATATTCTTTGTTGGATTGCATTATATTTGAGAAATATGGATCAACGAGTGTTATTTAAATCCACTCTTTCTGATCCAGTCCTTGTCACTTCCGGTGTTCCTCAAGGAAGCCATCAAGGCACATTATTATTTAACCTTTTTATATATGATCTGCCTCTCTAAATCTCACATTCACGTGTACTCATGATTGCTGATGACGATAGAGATAGAGAGAGCTGTGTTTTAACCAACATATCTCTTCTATCGTAAATAAAGCGAAGAGTGTTTTTGGTTTCATTAAACGTTGGTCTATTGAATTTAATGATCCTTGTACTACAAAGATTCTTTTTATAGCTCTTGTACGTCCACTGCTCTTGCATTTAGTTACCGTAATATATAAATAATCAAGTTCGAATTGAGTCTGTACAGAAACAATTCCTCCTGTTTGCCCTTCGTGGCCTAAACTGGAATCCTAATTCGCGTTTGCCATCTTACTATGATAGGCTCCTTCTTATCAGTCTTCCATCTTTGGTGCATCGTAGGAAAAAATCTCTTGGGATTAGTTTTCTTCATAAGCTCATAGTTGGGGAAATTGATTCTCCTGAGCTATTAAATCAGTTAAACTTTTGTGTCCCTTTAGCCTTGAATGGATGTAGCATTACTAACTATGCCCTACACGATCCATTCCGAGGTTTATGCACGTCATATAATAAAATCTATCACGTTCTCTCACCCGAGATATCGCCATCATCGATTAATACCACCGTCATTCGCTGCCTACGGGACTCATGGTCACAGTGCAGGCTGGATGAACTGAATGTCGCTGATTTAGGTCATCTATACTGTATGCTTTATTGTAGTTTATATGTCTCTGACCACACATGGCTGTGAGTAGGGGCAAAGCTCGCTACTATTTGCAAATAAATTTCCCCCATCGGGTCAGAGGCTGATATTTCATAGTATCCTTATTTATTTATTTTCATATTTTTTTCCTATTTTTGTTTGTTTCTCTTTTTTTTAGGGTTCCGTACCCATACGGAGCTAACGGGACCCTATTGCTAAGCTTACGATGTCCGTCCGTCCGTCTCCTGCTCTATCTCATGAACCGTAATAGGTAGAAAGTTGAAATATTCACAGAGTGTTTAATTCACTTGGGTGAAGAGCGACAAATACTAAAAATACACATTGTTAGAAGCATTGTTTTTTAATTTAACCTTTTGTTTAACATTTTTTTGTTTTTTTGTAGTATACTTTGATCTGTTAATTGTAGTATACTTTTAGGCTATTAAATATAAACATAATTTTATATTTTAGGCAAAAAATCTTGTATGATGGTACGGAACCCTCCAAGTGCGAGTCCGACTCACACTTGCCTGATTTTTTAAATTAATTTATTTTAGTTTAAGTTCACTTCAATTTATATTTTTGTCCTACTTTTAAGTGTTAGTTGTTACATTTTATTGTTTATTTAGCTGACAGTTTTTTTTATCAATGCTATGAATAAATAAATAAATAAATTGTGACTTCAGAAAAACTTGTACTGAGAATTCTGTTGTTAATGAATTGGATTGTCCAATGCCAGAAACGGTTGCGATAAATTTGATTTTTTTAAGTTTCAATTGATCAGCTATACGTGTAGTTATAAAATGAAGTTGAGATACCGAATTAAGTAATACTCAAAAAGACACGAGTACGCCAGAACGATTTTTAATGAAAATGATTGCTGTTGCGAGCAGGACAATATCAAAGCGATCATGTAATGGTTGTGTGGGATGAAGAGAAGCTATCATTGTGACTGAAGACGTTTGAGGCATGTCTGATATTAAAATAATAGGTGTTGTATTGCTCGAGGCAGCAGGTGTATGCAATAAAGTGTGATGCCTTGAATTGCAGGTCCGACAATTGCCTGATTTGCATGAACACATTTGATGCCCCTTCTTAAGGCGGTTCAAAAGAAGCGCAAGATTTTTGGCTTCTTTTTGTCGAATATTGAGCGATAAATTACTGAACTTCAACGGTATGTGTCCACATCGGTTTTTCCCAACTTCAAAAATACGGGTTTTAATTGAATTTATTAGGTTGTTGAACAAGGCTGTTCCATTCATGTAAAATCGACCTTTTTAGATCGGAAATATTTTCATATTTTTTATTTTCAGCATAAACTCGACGTACTGATACTCCCCAAACGTTTTCAGTGGGGCTTAAGTCTGGCGAGCATGCCGGCCTGTCCATTACCTGGACAGAGCAGTCTTGCCATTGTTCTGCGACTTCTGTGTATTGGAGCATTGTCAAGCATACACACAGGTTTCCCCTATTTTCGGTCAAAAAAGAAAGCAGGCTACTCTCAAGCACATTTATGCAGTCTGCGCTATTCATTTTTGAGCTTGTAAATTTCAATTCGAGCGTACCACATTTAGTGAATGAGCGTCATACAATTACTGACCTGCCACCAAAGTTTCTCTTGGAGAAAACAAGGGGTTCCTTTCTCAGAACACGCCAATAATAGCGAAACCCATCTGGTCCATCGAGATTGATTTTTTTCTCATCAGAAAAAGTAACCAATTTAAAGAAATTACGTTAAAATCAATGCGAATGTTGTAGAGTAAAATTGTCTTACTGAGTCCCAGCATGTGGCCAAGTTATTTTGCGCGAAATGGAGTCGTGCTTCTTTGTGGCGCTTCTGTAGTGCGGGCACCTTCTTAAATTCGGCTCTGACAATGTACTCCGATGAATTTAATGTTCGCCAAACAGTCATAAGAGACACTTTTCTACTGCAAGAAGCAGCAAGTTGGAAGCACGACACTGTGGCATTGCTCGCTTTGTTTATTTATACGTTTTATCAAGTGCAGAAAGAACTGGTTTTCTTCCCGAACTTCTTAGATTTCCACAATTTTCAATGTCTCTCAAAAAATTCGCAATTATTGTGCGACTATAATCAATTTTCCTTAAGATTTGGCTTACATTTAAGTATGAATTTAAATAAGCCTTAATTAAGCCCTTTTCTTCTTCCGTTAAATGTTTTTAGTGGCATATTAATTACAATCGATGAAAACAGCGTTTTCTGCTACCAAACATAAAAATTCAATTGATTCTTTTACTTTCGATTCACTTTTGAATAAGTGTCTTATAATTGTGAGAAGGCTGCAGCTACGCAAAAATGGCAGCATTCCAACTTAAACTAACGGTTCTTTTCCCATGCTGTTTTAAGAATAAAAATTGTACGGTTGTTTTGCAGCTTATTCTTTGTACCTTTATTCGCTTTTTATTATTATTATATATTTAAACCACGCAGATTTGGCGAGGGTTAGAAGTAAAATTTTCAAAGTGTCGTATAATTGTGATAAGCACCTTATATGCAAGCATATGCACATAGGTGTCGGGGTCACCAAATGTTGAGATCAAGAGCTTTTTCTTGATCTATGGAAACAAGAAATAAAACTGAATATTTTATTTAAGCACACACGATTTAATATCGTACGACGCAATCAAACTTATATGCACGACTGCACTAGCAATTACAAAATAGGTATACAAGTAATGTGTGACTTCGATATTAGTAACTCTTATACTACATTACATATATTGTACATATTGTATATCAAAATGAGAGCAAAAAGGAATACATGTCTAAAAGTAAATCTGCTGCTGAGCTGAACAGACGTCTTTTGAATATATCCTTAACTTTGACATACAATCTCGATAGTAAATGAGCTTAGAGCTATGTGGAGCGATTTGCTCTTAACTGAAGCCAATCTTGACTTTGCTGTGAGCAGGTTGACAGAGACGTTGCCATAGCCATCGGTGGTGCGAACGTATAAAAAACAACCATATGCTAGAAACGAAGCGTTGCAGAAACCTTGTAATGGATGCCAATGTACAATGGCTGTAAACAATAGCGAGAAACGACAATTTTCTTGAGTAATGACAACAATGCTAAAACATCACTCCAGGCATGATGTATGTGCTATGGAACGGACTCGTCCCATGTGAGCTTCAAGATCCACAATTCTTGAATGAGCATATTCAAAACAATGACTAATGGTGCCAGCAATCCAAGTGAATCGAATACGGATGCTAAAACTGAGAGTATTGAACGTTTAGTAATTTCCTTACTTTCGTAGTTTGGAACAAATGAAAATAGAATTAAGTCACGATGTTGATCGCACTGCAAACCAAGTGTGCTGGTTGTAAGATCCGATCCCATATTCAAGTCCATTATGGTACCCTTATCCATGAAATCTGGATGGTTCGAATGCCACTTGCTAATTCAAACTGATCACGCTTCAAAATTTCGATGACTTCAAATTTCAATGTCTGCAGGTGCACGACGTCATTGGAACCGCATAAAAAATCATTTGCATAAAATGATGACTTAATTGCGGCAGCACCGATAGAGAACTCGGCAGAATACTGGTCTGCAAGATATATGAGGCTCCTCACGGCCAAGGTACCGTAAGTAGCAGTGTTCAAACGATAAGTGTGTAATCCTTCATTTGGGTCAGATCACCATAAGATGTACTGGAACTGACGATGGCTTGAATCGTTGAGTATTTGCTGATACATCTTGATGATATCGGCTGTAATGGCATACCGATAGAGACGAAACTGTAGAAGTAGCAAGTATAACTCAGGCTGCAATGTAGGGCCAACCATTAACAAATCATTGAGAGTTTTTGTTGAAGTAGTAGCACATGACGCGTCGAAGACAACTCTGAGTTTCGCTGTTGTACTAGAAGGTTTGTGAACACAATGGTTCGGTATGTAGTAGTGAGATGCTTCGAGAGAATAAGCTGGGTCCAAAGTCATGTGACCTAGTTGTTCATATTCAGTCATGAATGTGGTATATTAAGATTTCAAAATGGATGAATGCGACAGACGCCTTTCCAGAGATAGAAATCTTTTCCGAGCGATTTCATACTAGTCTCCTAGAATGAGCGGGTCATCTTTGAAAGGCAATTGAACCACAATGCGACTATTGTCATTGACGAGTTTGGCTTAGAAAGGATTCCTTACAGCTGGCTTGCTCAGGTGTGAGGCGACTGGTATCCGATGGTACTTCTTCCAACTTCCATAAGCGTTCCATGTTGAAATTGATGGCGGCTTCCTAAGACAACATGCAGGTGAGTGCTGAAGTATTCTGACGCAGCCCATTAGGTGCGGTAAAAACCCAGCTGAGAGTTGTTTTCTGAAGAGAAGGATTTTGTGGTTCAAGCTTGATTTGACCAACGCTTAGCACCTCGAAAAATAATTCTGCTCCTAAGAGCAAGTCGATACGGAGAGATTCATAAAAACTTTCATCTGCCAATGGAATGTTTTTAGGAATGTTCCAACCAGAAATGTCAATAGCCGAATCAGTCTGGTATGGTATGTACGATGTGATGTAAAAATCTAGTGGTAATTCGCATGAAGCAATACGTAATTTGACAATAGTTGACGTGCAGTGTCTAATATGTGAATGCGATTCGCCAATACTTCTTCTTGGCAATCTCAAGATTTGTGAAAACTCCACAGCAACAAAATTTACTTGAGAGCATGAATCAAGCAATGCCCGACCAAGCCGATAATGTCCTTCTGCATCGCGAACCTGAACCATGGCAGTTGCTAACAGTACACCTTGACCAAATGTATTCGAATGTGTGCGTGATATATCAATGTCGTTTGCAATAGGCAATTCTACCGAACTAGGGAACGATGATGGTTGGGTTAACGCTGATGTAGATTGATCTGGTGAGATTCAGTTTCTTGATCTGATCAAACAGCTTCGCGGACGACAAAGCTTTGAATTGTCAACAATTGGTGATTCGATGGTCTTGGATGGAATACCAGTGCATAAGAGAGGATGATAGCCCCCAATTGCTCCGAAGCACCTTCTTACATGCGTACAGAGCATTGGTTGCCTTCTTCACTCTCTATTCTACATTTAATTTCCATAGCAGCTTGTTATCCACAACTAATCCTAAATATTTGGTGTGTGTCTTCAGCGCTAGCGTGCTGCCATTTAAGCTTCGTGGCGTCCATACAGGGATATTATATTTTCTTGTAAAAAGTACCATATCCGTTCTTTTTGCATTTACTCCCAACCCAGCCTCGGTTACCCAGTTGTAAACTATAAAGCTTTATCATCAAAGTATTTTAAGTTTTTTTTTACCACTAGTAACCATAGGAGCGGGGATAGGACTCCTCCCTGAGGCGTTCCTCCACATGTCTGTTTCATTACCGTAGTGACATTACATTCCGCTTTTATCTTCCTGCAGCTTTCTCACTCAGCCAAGTATGAGTCGGACTCGCACACGGAGGGTTCCGTACCATCATACAAGATTTTTTGCTGAAAATATTATATTATGTGCATATTTAACAGATTTAAAGTATACTACAATTAAGTGCCAAAAAGCATACTACAAAAAAAAAAAAAATGTTAAACAAAAGATTAAATTAAAGAACAATGCTTCTAAAACTGTGAATTTTTAATATTTGTCGCTCTACACACGAGTGAATTACACACTCTGTGAAAATTTCAACTTTCTACCTATTACGGTTCATGAGATAAAGCAGAAGTCGGACGGACGGGATAGCTTAGTAGTAGAGTCCCGTTAGCTCCCTATTGGTACGGAACCCTAAAAAATTTAACAATTACCACAAAAAAGTAAGACAAAAATATAAATTGATAGTATTAAGTTTTTACAGGATTAAGCAAAATTCTTGTTGTTGTTGTTATTACATTTTTCTTCTCATTTATTATTATCTGAGTACTCACAAATGTACTATGTACTCCCAATTTTTTTTTTTTAATTGTTTTTGCAAAATAATATACAAGAATTTTCGTTCGCTTTTCCGTTGTTAATGCTTCTTGAATTTTGTTTTGTTGTTGTTGTTGTAACAGCAAGGGAGCTGCAAGTAGTATGCATGCAATTAATAAGGAAAGGGAAAGGGTAAAGGAATCGGAAATTTGTGTGCAGAACAAAAAAATCAAAATGAACAATAAAATAATTAAAAATTTAAAATTACGTTAATTGATTAAAATTAAATAAAATGGGTAATGTTCTAACATACATCAATTCGTAAGAAGGAAGCTACCTCTATTGGTTGAAGCCATAAGTCAATAGGAGTTATTTGGGTCGGTTTTATGGGACAGTTGAAAAGGTGAACGGTGTTGTTAGGAGAACCACCACACTGCGGACAGCGATCATTGTCAGAAAGACCAATACGCTCCCTGTAGCATTGGAGGATAAGATACCAACCCAACCTTAACTGAGATAATGTGGTCCTATTACTACGAGGGAGACACTTTTCACTATCATCAACAGGTGGAAGACGGCATCCTAACATAACATTATTCTGGTGTGACTCTAAAGCAATTTCAACTGCGCTCCAATGTAATTCATCACGACTTATAGCGACCACTGTCAAGAGTATCGCCTATAAAGGAAGCAATATCTGCATCGTATATTCTGATGTCATTACGAATATGTCTGGGTGGAATAACACCCATAATAGTGCTTTAGTTGGGGTGTGCACTCATATGTGTTGCCAACAAAAACTGCTTAGAACGCAGCTCATTAAGTTGGCGAACCGATAAAGCTTTAGCTTCCTGGTGGAGATGGTCAATACTGGCCATCTGGAAGCAACCGGTCTCTGTTCTAAGGGCGTTATTCTGACTTACTTGCAGGTATCCCCATTGAGTATCACTAAGGAAAGGAGACCATACAGGAGCGGTATTCAAAATCTCCTTCTCCTTTCGCCAGGAAGTTCCTGCAAAGGCCTAGAGCACTTTATTCCTCATAATCACACGATTGAAAGTGTTGAGCGTGTGTTGAAAAAGTGAGCAAGCTGTCGAAAGTTACACCAAGAATCTTCGGATGAGAAATAGTTGGAACCCTTAAACCCTCAACAAAAACGTCCAATTCCATAGAAACCTCCTTAGTCCAGGAGGAAAAAATGGAAGCTGTTTATTTGGATGGTGAGAGCTACAGAAGAAATCAGAGATTTCCCTGAGATAATTATTTATCGGGTCGCAAATTTCGTTCACATTCACACCCGAGGAAAAAATGGTACAATCGTCAGCATAGGTTACTAACTTGATGCCTGGAGGTGGTGATGGCATCTTGGACATATATAGATTAAAAAGATCCTGCAGTAAGACTGCATGATTGACAGAGTCAATGGCTTTCGCTAGATCTAATGTCACCACAACTGTCCTTTCGCATGGCCTGACGTGGTTGAGTCCATTAGCAATATGTGTAGTAACCTCGCTCAGGGCCGAGGTAGTGCTGTGTCTCTTCCTGAAACCATGTTGATGATCTGCAACAGTGATAAGTTCTGTCATTGTCAGAATAATCAACAACTCCAGAACTTTATCCGCTGGGGAAAGAAGAGAAATAGGTCTGTAGGAACTACTTAAATCTGCTTCATTTCCCGGTATCAGGAGAGGAATAACTCTTGCTATCTTTCATATGTCAGGGAAAACAAGTTGACACATAGAGGAATTGAAAAGTTTAGTGAGGCACGAAATCGCTACTGGTCCCAAATGTTTGAGCATTAGCATCAAAATACCATCAGGGCTTTAGAAGGCTTCGCGTTGCGAATCGCAGCTTTAACTTCACCAGAACTAAATTCCTCCGGCACAACTTCATGTTTGATGTTTTTAAACCTACGTATGGAAGACCGCTTCTCCCTGCTGTTAGTCGAGAGATGCATAATAAACTGATGGAAATATCAAGCGGCACATTTTTTAGCATTCCCCATTTGTTTCCCCTCAAACATGACGAAAGATTGAGCATTACACTGTGGCGCACCAGAAAGGCATGTAATAGTATCTCACAGCTTACAAGATCCAGGACTACATGACTCTACGATGATCCAAGACAAGTTTAGCGATCTCAAGGTTCATCTCAGCTAGACGTTCATCAATTGTATCAGTAGCCCGAATCTTTTTTTTTTCTACCTTTATTTATTTATTGAATCACTTTGTACACAAAGCCTAATAATAATGTAGAAATCTTAAAATTATGGATTGTTTGATTTACAAGTTTCCTTAGTGGTGAGCTAAAGAAACTTTACAGTGTTGCGTGGTCCTCTAAGGTTCATGGGGCAGGCAAGTCATTTCGACGTAGGCGAGTGTGGCTGCTCGTTTGAGAGAATGTACGAGCTAGTGGATTAGGACGTTGCGAGAGTTTAAGTTGATATTTCTGCTTCAGTTGAGCCAGTTCAGTTTTAATTAGTGGAACGTTAAGGTCCCTGTGGATGTTCGCATTCGATATGTACCAGGGAGCACCTGTTAAAAATCGAAGTATTTTCGATTGAGCTCTTTGGATGACTTCAATATTACTTGGGCTAGCGTTCCCCCAAAGCTGGGAACCGTAAATCTAGATTGGCTTTATTATGCTGTTATGTAGTAGCATCTTTAGATCGCGGTTTAGACCAGATCTTGGGTTTAAGAGCCAGTGGAGGGACTGTGCTTTTAATTTCATGCTGATTTTTTTTGGCTTCTATATGTTTCCGCCAGGTGAGTCGTCTGTCCAAATGAACTCCTAGGTAGGTGACTTCAGTAGCATGTGGAACAGTGGTGTTGTTAAAGATGATAGACGGACAGACACTCTTATTTAGGGTGAATGTCACATGCTTACATTTATCCGGATTGACTTTTATACGCCAATTGTCCAACCAGACTGATACAAGTTGCAGGTGATCGGATAACTCTTTCGATGTTTTTTTGGGGCAGCGTGACCGACTGGTGATTGCAGTGTCATCTGCAAAGGTTGATGTCATGAGGCGGGGATTTGTAGGGATGTCAGCGGTGAATAGTACGTATAAGAGCGTACCAAGAACACTGCCTTAAGGAACGCCAGCGTTTATGTGATGCTCATTAGAGGTGAAATTTTTGCATCTTACCACGAATAGCCTTTTGGTTAGATATGACTCTAGCAGTTTGTGTGAGTTCTGTGGAAGCAGGTTTTTTATTTTGTAAATGAGACCATCATGCCATACTCGGTCGAAAGCTTGAGCAACGTCAATGAATATAGCTGAACAGTATTCTCGGTGTTCAAAAGCAGTTCTGATTTCAGTAGTGACACAGTTTACTTGCTCGATTGTACTGTGTTTTGATCTAAACCCGAATTGATGTGTGGGGATGATGTTGTTTGCGTTTATGTGTGGTGCGAGCTTCTTGGTAAAAATTTTGTCAAATAATTTTGATAGCACCGGGAGCAAACTTATGGGCCGATATGAAGACACCATTGATTTGTCTTTACCCATTTTAGTGATCATAAGTACTACGGGCTTCTTCCATAGTCTTGGAAAGTAACCCACTTTGAGTATTGCATTGAAGACCATTACAAGGAATGATATTGCACAGTGTGGTAGCTCAATAATCATCTTTGGGGTGATAAGGTCGTACCCAGGTGCTTTCTTTGGAATTAGCTCCTAGTGAATTGCCGTTCTTAACTCATGTGCACTAGTTTTAAGTACGCTGCTATTAGGAAACTGAGCACATGGCTGCTGGGGAAGCTGAAATCAGTTTCTAGGATGGTTAGCAAAAGTGGAAGCCTTTTCCTCGTCAGATCGCGCCCAGTTTCCGTTTTGCTTTCGAATGGTGCAGTCCGCTGCAATTGGTGGGTTCATGTGGTCTTGTGCTCTCTAAATCGAGAACTTGGTACTCGTTGGCGAAAAATTCTCGATGTAGTGCCTTTGGATTTTGCAATCCTCAGTCTTGAGAGCATTGCTTAAATGTAGCAGTTTTGAGTCTTTGTAACGATGCTGCCATTCGCGTCTCAGCTGGCGTTTTCCTAAGACTAGGCGTTCAATTTTACAATCGGTGTCGTGGCAACAGCAGCGCTCGCAATGGTTATGTTAAAATGTTCCAGTGAGTTGCCAATGTCAGTTCCGGTATCAAGTTTTGGCCTCATACATATGTGGGAGCTGACATATTTTTTGTATCTGAGCCAATCAGTTTTCCATGAGGTAAGCATGAAAGAATTATCACTTATTGCGGGACGCTTCAGTAAGTGAAATGTGACTGGGGAATGGTCTGATGATAACTCGGCATGGGTTTCCGTTAAAATCACACTACGAGAAATGTTGCGAGTAACTGCAAAGTCGATTAGGACTGGAATTTTACTTAGATCAGCTGGTTAATATGTAGGCCTGCCCAGAGAAGCAAAGTTAAGTTTGTTGCTTTGGTTTATTATTGTGTTGTAGAGCTATTTTCCTTTAGGATTTACAAGTCGAGAGCGCCAGTGGGGGTGCTTAACATTATAGTCACCTGCTGCATATAATTCCGCGAGTATGATATCGACTTATAGTGTTTTATTCGCTTTCTAATAAGTATACCCGTTCCGCCATGTGCTTTGCAATCAGGTTGGTTTGTGGCGTAGAAGGAGAAGCCTGGTATATCGAATTTATATCTGTTTGTAAGGTGCGTTTCCGAGAGCAATAAAACATCAGTTTCTGTCTCGGATAAGTATTTTATGAGCTCAAGCTTATGTTTCAATACGCCATTTGCGTTCCAGGATGTTATTTTGAACGAGGACATTTTAAGTACGGAGTTTTTGTAAGATTAGATTTTGCGTTTTTAGTATTTCTTGAAGCATGTCATTGCCGTAGTCTGAGACATAAATTGTATGAGACTGGCAATCATATTTTCAAGAGAGCTATGTGGTGTGAGTGGTGTTGTTTTTTGAGGTACAGAATGCTGTGAGAGCTCATTTTGAGATAGTTGGAGTGTACTATTGGCAGTGTTTGTTACTTTCTCTGGCTCTGTGGTGGGTTTTTGTTGCGATCCAGATCGCAACGCGGATGCGTATGTAATGTTGGGAGTGGTAATTGATTACCCCAGCAGTTACTGCATTTTTTTGACGTTGTGTCCGTTTTATTCATAGTGCAGCTTGAGGACTCGTGGAGGTCACCACATGATACACAGACAGAAGGTCGTGCACAATACGATTTCGTGTGGCCGAATTCCTGACAGTTTGTGCACTGCACAGGGTCTGTGCGCTTGTGAGGTTCCTCTACAGTGATTCTGCGGTGAAGAAAGTATTGTAACTTGTATATTGGGTGGATCTGGTTTCTTTACTTAAGTTTATCATCATGAGAAAATTCGACCCCGGACATGGGTTGCGGGATTTTGCTTCTATTTAGGATGTTGATCACAACCTTGTTTGGGAACCCTTTTCCTTCAATTGCACTTTTGATTTCATTGGTGTCAACACCAGCTTCAATTCCTTTTATAACCACTCTCAGCCCTTTACTGCTCTTAAGTTGGTACGTATAATAATTTTTGTTGGGATCAGTGAGGAATTTCGAAACTATCTTGTAATTATTCTCAGTGTAGGTTTGTAATTAAGTTTCATGTACTTTGCCTTTGGTTAACGGGACAATGTGAAAGTTGTTGTTGCCGATAAGTTGCGCTAGCTGTGAAATTAGATTATTTGAACTGCGTTCACGAATATAAATTGGGGGAGGCTTGGTTTGCTTGACTTTTGGGGCCACTTCTACATCTGTGAGATCATTGTCTTTGCTTAGGGCTGCAAACCTATTTCCTTTCAAGACGTTGGGTTCATTGTCGTGGGTTGGGGTAGATGGGGTATTCGATTTTGTGGAATTGTTATCAGAGCTTGATTTTTGTGGACTAAGTTTTCGTTTAATTTGTACATAGCGATCAATTCCAGTCTGTACTGCCGAACTTTTTGATATTGCAGTATCCTTTTTGTGCGGGATAGATGTTTCCGCTATTTTTTTGCTAAGATTAGTAGCTGAAGCATTTTGACGTGCTGCTGTAAGAGGGACAGAGTTAGTAACATTTAAAATTTCTTTACCATTTGAGCTGGATATATGTGCGGCTTTGCTTTGGACTGTATTAAAGATAGGTGCCAAAGTCGATGCAGTGACCAATGAGGACATTGAATGCGTAGTTGTTGTTGTTGCTATTGATGCAAACGTTGTAGTAGCGGCTGTTGATGTTGTTGTGAGTGGAAGTGAAGAAAGCATCATCATAGGTGATGTACACTGCGCACTCCATGAGGTGTTGTTGTTTGTGTTGATCTGGGTGGAGCTTGGTTTTTCTGACTGCGAGCGGAATGTGAAGTACCCGCAGTTGGAAAGCCTACGTCCTGACTCAGGAGCGTTGGGTTCGCTCATTATTATTGTTGCACTCGAAAAATTATTGTTGTTTAACTTAGCTCGAATCTGATCACGTAAATTCGCTAAGCGTGCAGCATCCGCTGGAAAAGTAGGTCTTAAAAGAAGGAATTTACCACCAGGAATATGCTTCTTCTTGGCTTTATTGATCGCGTGCCTGGAAACTTTCTCTCCCAGTCTAGTATCAGCGGGAAAAGGGAAGCGCCTTAAAGTATGATATACCTATGCCGATTCGCGTTTCCATGATTGATATAGAATCGATTGTCACAAGTGACAAAATCATCAGCCTGGAGCACAACTGTTTACCGGAGGAACATTAACGTTTACCAGCTCAATGTCAATATCTCCGGTCTTTATAGCCAGGTATTGAGTCTCTAAGAAAGGATCAAAGGGAATGACAGAAGGTAGGGAAAAAGGCCTTAAATTCACCGTGCAATGAACAATGAAAGCCAGACCACCCCCACTATTCCTACTTCTGTTTTGCCTTACCACACATTAGTCTGCAAGGGACGCCAGACCACATGAGCTAGTTAACCTAGTTTCCTGAACAGCTGCCAACAATATTTTATTCCGAACCATATAATCTGCAATCTATACAATCTTCCCACACAACCCATTACAATTCAACTGCATAATCCTGAAAGAATCAAACAATTGAGATGATGTAAGGCTACGAGCACGCGGTGTTAACAGATTTTGCGGCAGAGAAAGTGGAGGTGACAGTGTTCGATTGGCTATAGGTGACAATGACCGAATGGAAAATGGTGAAGCGTTAACGGTTAGAGGCGCTATAAAATCTTCATCCCATTCCCTTCGGAATCTAAGACCAGCACAACGCCTCATATGACACAACCTATGACAAATATTTCACTCAACAGAGACAATATTGCGTTGTATAGCATTGTCACAGATTGGACTTCTGGGACGTAGACCTGACCACTCCAAATAAGCATTTTGTTTTGTTGTTGTTGTAACAGCAAGGGAGCTGCAAGTAGAAGTATGCATGCATTAAATAAGGAAAGAGAGGGGATAGGGGAAACGGAAATTTTGTTTTGTAGTTGTTATTGCTGTATTCTAACGTGGATACGACAATGTTTTTGCTTACATGGGGAGAGTGGAATCCAAGAAATTAATGATTTACGTTACATTATCCTATTCTTCATCTAAAATTATATTGTAAAATTAATTCAAAAAAAAAAAAGTCGAAATCAATAAATTAAATATCATAATTCAAATGAATTGCCGGTGATTTGAAGACATACAAATCAATTGATTCCATTACTAACCAAGATGATGTAACTAAGACGTTTTGGTACCACGCATCTCAATGATTCCGGTTAACATACCGTTTCAATTGAAAAGATTGCAGTTGCCAGTGCGGCTTGCTTTCGCTATGACCATAAATAAATCATAGGAGCAGTCATTGACTGTTTGCGGCATTAACCTTAAAAACCATGATTCTCGCATGAACAATTGTATGTTGCTTGTTCTCTTGTTGGAAAACCATCAGATTTGTTTGTTTACGTGCCAGGGAATCAAACAAAAAATATCGTCTACAATGAAAATATAATACAGTATTGCAGTGCACGAAATAGTGAAACTGAATTTTGTAAATAGTTGTTGAAATTAAAAATACATATTCACATTATGCAAATAAAAAAATGCTTTCATTACAATAGTTTATTTATACAATACATCTTCTTATTCTTCTTCTTAACGTGTCACAAATACCATTTACATGAATTCCACGCAACCTACCAGAAAGGGCAGAACAACGTTTGTCGGACCAGCTATAGATTATGTATACAATATATACTCGTAGATAGATAGATAGATAGATTTACCTAATTAACAAAGTTGAGAACATAATAAATAATACTGTTTGTAGATGACGTTAAGTCTACCACTCGGGAGAATACATTTTTAATATTTACTGAAATTTACAACAGAAATACAACATTATTGAGACATTTGCAAAAAACTGGTATTTAAAAATAAATACGAACAAGTTTAAAAGCATTCTTGTACTTCATCCGCCAATATCTAAATGCAACAACAATATAAATAAAAACTGAAGAAGTTTAAAGAAACTTCCAATGAGACGCACATCATAATACAATAAAATTTATAGATAAATTTCTACATTTTAATAACCAAGTCAATACGCAAATATCTAAAACTAATATGGCTTAAACGCTTACAAAAAGATGTTCTCATAAGAACTACTACATTTCTTAATGTATCAATCGCTTATAAGAACAATCATGACATATGGTTGTCATACATATTATAACCTATCCCCATCATATAAAATAAAACAATCTTTAATTTATTTAACTGCATTATGTGCATAAAAACATAAAATTAAATAAATGTTTTAAAAATCATGTTGAATATATATATCAAGCCCTTGCCAGCTTTCAATTCGCAATTAAAGTGCAATGTAAATTTTATCATAGCCGAAGCATAATATAGCACAAGCACAAGTGCAGCAACAATAATTGCGTTTTTTACCACTTATTTTTAATTGATAGCGGTTACCTACTGTCATTTTTTCTATATTAACTTATTGTAGTATCGGTCTCACCGAACGATAACGTTAACCAACATTTAAGAAATGTACACTAAAAAGCGACTGCGATTTGCCGTACTCATTTTGAAGTGATTATGACTACTAGACGAAGATCCCAGAGCCGCCAGACTTCACGTATTTTGTGATAGACAAAATTGTAAAAATCGTATACCTACCTGTTAACTTGACCAGACGGCCATTTCCCAGGTATCAGGTCATCAAAGTACATAAATAAATTATTAATCTCACTTAATATGATTAAATTTACATCTGAATTATAACAAAACTCACATTTTAACAAATTAGCCATATTATTTTTAAATAATTCAGATATTTGGATTTTTCTTAAACACGTTTTTAATGAAATGACTACACATCTGATGCACTCAACTGACTGTCTAAAAATAAACCGTAATAAGAGGCCGAGGGCAATAACACTCATATATGTCTCACCCACAACTCCTCTACCCATTCCTCTATTCACACGTCATCGTTTACTTCATAAATCCTACACATGCCACATCTTCCACCTGCAAAGGGCAATGACCTCAAAAACACCAATTTCAAGGTCAGCGTCTGCAGCAACATACAGCAGACAATGGCATGAGAAATGCAGTAGTTATTGCAACACAATACAGTACAATAACTCTCATATAATTCTCACTCACGCTCGTGAGCGCGTATAGTGTCTTCTCGCTCATACTCATAGCGGCATATGATATTAATTTTTTTTTTGTTTTGTTAACTTTAAAGCGTCTGGCTGACGGGACATGTCTGTCAGTTATCAATACTGATTCTTGACTGTATTATCTAACATACGAGGTTTCTTCAAAAAGTATCGCGAATTTTGACTTTCCGCGGGTTTTATATATTGGATTTTCGATTTTCTTGTGGCGTTATGTTGGTACTCATGTCCCTCACTTATGCTGACAAGGTCGGCCATTTTGAATATTTAGTTAATTTTTGACAGCTGTTTTGCTTGCACGTGTTTTGGCTCGTCTTCGATTTTTGCTATTCTGCTTGTGTAGTATAAATAATATTCCTATGCACTTTTTTATTGGGTGTACAAATAAATTTTGAGGAGTTTTTGACTGAAGCTTTATTCCGAGGAACTGATACAATGCGTTTTATTCATACTGTCCATCATTAGCTACGACTTTTTCCTATCTTTCAGGCAGCATACGGATTCCTCGTTGGAAAAATTCCTCATCTAAAATCTATCCAAAACTCTTCCCATATTTTGGCATTTTCGAAAGAAGTGAAGTGCTGCTCGGCCAGGCGATGAGTCATCGACCGGAACAAGTGGTAGTCGCAAGGAGCAATGTCTGGTGAATACGGCGGGTGGGGTAGGAAATCCCATTTTAGTGCCTCCAAAGTTACCTTAACGACTTTTGCAACATGGGGTCGTGAAGGAAAATAACATTGTCGTGTCTTTTGGCATATTGGGTGCATTTGAGCTTCAATGCTCGTCTCAATTGCACTAATTGTTGTTTTTAACGATCTTCAGCGATGGTTTCGTTAGGTTGGATCAGCTCATTATTGATCACTTCGAGCTGTTCCCACTAGATGCATAGCATTGGCTTCTTGCCATGATTATTCGGTTCGGCCTTTGAAGGTGATGCATGACCCGGCTTACCCCATATTTTTTTGCGCTTTGGGTTGTCGTAGCGGATCCACTCTTCATCCCCCGTCTCAATTCGATGCAAAAAACCTTTCCTATTATGCCTTTGGAGCATTTGTTCGCACGTGAAAAACCGACGTTCGACGTATCTTGGCTTGAGTTCATAAGGAACCCAATTGCCTAGTTGTTGCACCATACCCATGGTCACTCCCATGGTTTCAGCGAGCTTATTTTGAGTTTGGCATGAATATTGGTCCAATAACGCCTCCAACTCAGCGTTCTCAAACTTTACTGCCCTCCCTTCGCGTTCCTTGTCGCTGGTGTCAAAATTGCCACTTTTAAAACACAGGAATCAGTACTCACATGTTTTTGTTGATGAAATATGTTCCCCATATGCTTTACACAGCAACCGGTGTCCATCAGCTGCACTTTTCTTCAAATGAAAACAAAATAGCGGCGAAATAACACATACGGATTTTTGGCGGGAAATGGTGATGTATAGAGTGACCAGATCGTCCGAAGCGATTTCATGTTAGTTATGTCAACTTTTGAAAATCCCTTAAAAATTATTTGTACACCTAATATGTACAAACTCTAAATGATAGTAAAGTAAGGTAATAATCAGACTATTTTAAATGATTAGAACGAGTAAAGATCACTTCAGAGTACTGTTACATTGGTGTAATTCTCACACCAAAGATGTCTTTCACCAAACACATCAACAACCGAATTGAGCAAGCAAAAAACAGACAGATATATATTGGAAATCGGCAACAAGAAATAGCCAATACGGAAGAGCTGGCGGTGGAATGGTCATTGGAATTAAAAAGGATTTAAGCAATAGGGGAATAAGGTATATGTTCCGTACTATAAATGGAATTGGATGTATAAGATTATACGCTCACCATAAAGAAATAACTTTGATTCCAATATATATGAGAGGATCTAACTGGCAAGGCGAGAGTTCTCATTGCTCAAAGATTTCTTCAAAGAAACAACAGAAAGAAATTTAATAATTATGGGCGATTTTAATGTACGAATTGGACAACTACAACAACGAAAGGATCTAAATAAACTAAGTCTTAATGCTGTTTACGAAAATATGAATTCAAAAAACATGGTAACTAATTCAAATGAAAAGGTACTCACTGAGTTTTGTACAGACTATGGATTATTGATACTGAATGGAAGGACGCAAGGTGATCAAAGTGGTAATTTTACTTTTGTAAATGCGATCGGGAGCTATGCAAATGACGTATGCGCAATATCAGTGGAGTGCCTACATTTGGTCACAAATTTCGAAATCGGTCATCAAATATGGTCAGATCAAATGCCAATCAAGCTTACTATGGAGTTTGAAAAAACAGAATTTAATACCGAAACTGTGCTGGATAGAGTCGAAGCGTAGCACATACCAACAAAAATTAAATGAGAACCTACAGACCTTAAAGGAAGAAAATAACATCCAAACTTACCTCAGCTGGTTGAAGTTATCAGGAACTCAGTGGAGATACAGAGTGGCACAAAAGTATTTTTTAAACAGAAGTGGTATAATTTTAAATGTCATAAAGTGCGCATAAAATCCTTTGAAACTTTAAACAAATTTAAAAGATCAAATAATGAAAGTGACAAGTCTTACTATTTAAGAACCACTCAAGTCTATAGAAATATGTGTGGGCAGGCCAAACTTGAATATCTTAAAAGGATGGAACGGAAGATAAACCATATAAAAGACGAAAAACGAAATAAGAGGGCAAACGTTTAAAACTGGAGCAAATTTATTGGCGGAACAGTTTGAACATTACTTTGCAATCCTCTTAAATCCTTCCCAAGAATTTTGTGAAATCCATTATTGCCAACGATATCAATCTCATGACATCCTAGTTAGTTCTATACAAATATCCGATAATCATCAGGTTTTAAAAAAAGTCAAAATATAACAAGGCCCCTGGAATAGATAGGATACCTTACGAATTTGTCAAAAATGCAGCCAGCGAGTTCGTAGAAGAGTTACCCAGAGCTTATAACGTTATACCCGAAACAGGAAAAGTGGACAAAACATTTTTAAACACAATTCTATTCCCGATATTTAAAAAAGGAGTCCCAAATATGGTAAATAACTATAGAGGAATAGCGTTTATGAATACCATCGCAAAAGTGTTCATGGGTGTACTAAATAAGCGCATCTACAAATGGGCAGAACAGTATAACATTATTAATGAATTTCAAGCAGGATTTAGAAGGGGATACTCAACAGTGGATAACATACGAGTATACAACCTGTCAAGTATTGTGCACATAAAATTAGCAGAAAACAAAAAAAGTTTACGCCTTCTTTGTAGACTTCAATGCTGCTTTTGATAAGGTGCCTAGAAACCCTTTAATATACAAGCTGCATGAGATTGGCTTTTCAACAAAAATATTAAGAGTAATAGAAGATATTTACAAAGAAACCAAGTACGCGGTATAGACGGGTGATGAAATGTCAAATGTCTTTCATACTTATTCTGGGGTAAAACAAGATTATCTACTGTCGCCGTTACTGATTATTTTATATATAAATAATATCCACAACAATTTGGAAGGTGGTCTAAATATTGATGGGACAAACATAAGAGTGTTAATGTACGCGTATGATATAGTACTAATAGCTGATGATGTACTCCATTCAATGATATATAAGTTAGAGGATTATTGTTTAAAATGGAATATAAACCTAACGAAGTCAGAAATAATGGTGTTCAGAAAGGGAGGTCGACTTTCGGCTCAAGAAATGTGGACCTACAAACAAGAACGAGTAAAGATCACTTCAGAGTACTGTTACCTTGGTGTAATTCTCACACCAAAGATGTATTTCACCAAACACATCAACAACCGAATTGAGCAAGCAAAAAACAGACATGACGTAATTTCTTAGGCAAAAGTGAAATCACTTCAAAATGGAAGCTATTTTTGGCAGTTTGCAGGGCAATCCAAGCGTATGCGGGACAGGTTTGGGGATATACAATGACTTTATTTCCTTTATTGTCTTCTTCATAATGTTTCTCATCAACTTACTTACTTATTGTGTGTGACTCTGAATGGATTTTGTATCTTATTTTTATGATTATATCGCACATATTTAACTAAAGTGTTACAACTCAAAATTTTCCAATTTTAATTTTTTGTTAAAAAACAATACAAAATGATCATCCCCAACTTCTGTAAAAATCTGGTATATATTTCTCTACGCTTTACAAAAAAATACCATTGTTTTTCTTTCTTTTCATATACCTTCAATGTGAGCAAAAACAGTTTTTTGCCTCTACTGAAAAATTGAAAATTTTGAGTTGTAACACTTTAGTTAAACATGTGCGATATGTGTACAATATTATTTCTACTGCTGTAGTCTTATTTTCAATGTTATCGCTGGTATTAACGATTCGGAATTTCCCATATAATGTTTTATGTAACCTTTCTACATCTACTATTCCTGTTTTACTTGTTGTTATCATGAGTTCTATATTTTCTTCTTTAAGCCAATTTTAAAAGCGAGACTATCAAAAGCTGAATCTTTGTCTGCCTTAATCGTTTGTGGTTTTCCCATGTCATTAAATATTTTAATTAGGGCTCTTTTGGTTTCTACCCATTCTCGACTTTGAACTTCTATAATATTATAGATGCGAACTTTGAATATAAGTCAATACATGACAAATATACTTTACCTTGTATTAGATAAAAATGTATTATATACCTTTCCCTTATTGTTAAAGGTTCTGGTGTAACTTCTAATGGTAAATTTGCGTCTCGATGTTCTACTTTACTTTGGTTACATATTTTGCACTCATTTATTATGTTTTGAATTATCTTCTGATAATCTGGATATCTGTATCACTTTTTCTATTCCGGTATGTAACGTTTCTTCTTTTCTCTTTCATTTCAGAATATGTTTGAATATCTTTGAGAATGAGTGACGTTCTCATGGTTTTTGTTTTAGCATGTTTACTAATAATTTGCATATATGCTTTTTGAAATGTCAAAAAGTCTTTATCACTTGCAATGTACATAACAGATTTTTGTTTTAAGCTGATAGTTTCTTTGTCAATGCCATTTCAAATAAATATATAAATAAATAAACACTTGTCTTTGTACAAAAATGTCTTATTACTCGTATATATTCTTTTGCCTTTTCATTGGTCATTTCAGTATATTCAATGGTAATTTTTAATGTTGCCTTTACATACTCTTTATATCCTTTTACAAATTGTATTTACCTGTTGAAATGGTTAAGAGTTATTTCTGTTACTTCTATGAATTTCCGGCTATCTTCCTGAGCACTATGTATGGTATCTTTGATTAAATCATCTTGTTATTATCAGTTGCTAAATTTTCCTCAATTTTTACTCTTGATAGAGCGTCTGCTACATGATTTTCTTTTCCTTCTATATATTTTATATTGAAGTCATAATTATTGTATTTAAGTAGTTCAATTATGTTTAAGTAGTTCAATTGTAGTTAACCGACATATTCTCAAAATTATCACACAATTGGACAAAAAGCTCGCTGAAAGCTTCGATGTTAAAAAACTGTTTTTAACATCAGTCTGTAAAGTGTATGTAAACTTCAGTTTATGCAGGTTTGCTTAGAAGAAAATAAAAATATGTTGAATATATAAAATATTCCATAAAAAAAAAAAAAAACAAAAATGAAAACAGGTGTTTTTTAGGGGTTCTCCGAGTAATTCTGACTATTTACAATTTTTTTTCTGAATTTCATATTTTCCCCCAAGTTGACAAGCCTGATTTTATCTAATATGTATTTGCGAATGTATGCAATTCATCTATCAATTGATGGTACAATATTTTTAAAAAACGATAATTTTTCACAAAGAAATTATCCGACATTAAAAATGGATTATTATAATCACGCAATGGTTCTAACACATTTCCTTTTACCATAATTTTCATTGTATTCCATAATTTCCTCGAGAAATCAACAAATCGAAAGGTTATCCATTTTACAGAGCGATAACAGTGGAAACAAATATTTAAAATTTTTGTCCAATTATCGAAAAACATGCTCAATCGACTATCTTGGCTGAATGATAATCGATTTCAAAAGCTTTGATGATAAGAGCTTTTTTTCATAAAGAAAAATAGATTAACAGCGATCGCAAGATAATGTTAGGCGTTGTCCAATTGTGTGTTAATTTTGAGAATAGGTCGGTAAATCTGCAATAAAAACCTTATCAAAATACACGTTTGTGGACTCAACAGCTGTTTTTGTAATAATCTGTAAAGTGTATGTTTCCACACTGTAAACTTCAGTTTATGCAAGTTTGCCAACTTAAATAAAATAAAAATATGTTGGAAATATTAAATATTTAAAACAAAAAAAAATATTATACAAAAATGAAAACAGTTGTGTTTTAGGGGTTCTTCGAGTAATTATGACTATTAAATTTTTTTTTCTGAATTTGATTTTTTCCCCCAAGTTGACAAGCCTGCTTTTATCTTATATGTATTTGCGAATGTATGCAATTGATGGCACAATATTTTTGAAAATCGATAATTTTTCACAAAAATATTGTCCTGCAATGAAATTGGATCACTATGATCACGCAATCATTTTAGCACATATCTTTGTCCGTAATTTTCTTCATATTCCAAAATTTCCGCGAGCAAACAAAACAAAAGATTTTCTATTTTACAGAGCGATAACAGTGCACATAAATATTTAACATTTTTGTCCAATTATCGAAAGATATGCTCGACCGACTATCTTGGCTGAATGATAGTCGATTTCAAAAGCTTTGATGATAAGAGCTTTTTTTCATATGGAAAAATGGATTAACAGCGACCGCAAGATAATGTTAAGCGTTGTCCAATTGTGTGTTAATTTTGAGAAAAAGTCGGTAAGTCTTAGATACATGTAAAATGTAAATGTAAAACTCAAATCTCAACACATCATTTAAATCAAACACATCTTTCTTCGTTAAGAGATCTCGTTCATCTGTCTCGTTGATCGTCTCTTTGTCATAACGTCGCTGCTTGTTCTTCTTTGTCGTCGCTGCTACCCACGTCATTGCTTGTTGCGGTTCGTCGTTGCTGCTACCGTCGTCGTTGTCGCTTACGTCGTTTGCGCTACACACGTCTTTTGTAGCTATCGTCGTTCTTGTTGTTGTCATCATCGTTGTTATTAATGTTGTTGCATTTCTTGTTATACGTACCATTCCCACATTCATAATAATAACACTTTTTTGGTCTAATTCTTCAAAGAACTTACGTAAATTTCGAGCGAGATACGTGTTGTGTAGTCTCTTCAATAGGTGTCTGAGTATTATATTCGTTAATATTGTTTTCAATGCTAGGCAATTATTCGGTCCATGTAGCTGCATGATGTGTTAAGCCTCTCCAAGGGTTTGTATTATTCCATAGATAACACTGGTGGTGGTTAGAGCCAAGAGAATTAGGTAAAGCCATCAATTACTGCAAGGATATGCTTATACTGCTTGTGGGTCAATTCCAAAGGGCCTAAGAAGTCGATATGAAACATTTGTAGTGGCTCTTCTTCTTTAGGAAGTGGGTGAAGTTTACCTTCTCGTTTCCCTTGCTTGCGGTTCGTCACTACACATCTTAAGCAGCAGCTTATTTGGGCGATCTTCAGAAACCTGACACGCAGAGGCATCGCACTGCCATATGTAGACGACGTCATTATTCCGGCAAAGAATGAAGAAGAAGCCATTTCTAATCTCAAAGAAGTGTTAAAACAATGCGAAGAATACGGCCTTAGTCTAAACTTCAAAAAATGCTGTGATCAAATTTCCAATTTCGAATAATCTAAAACAATTTCAAAGTTTTCTAAGTCTTGCAGGTTATTTCCAAACTTTTCATTGACAAAGCCGCTAACAGACTTAACGAAGAAATATGCTAAAATACATATGTACGATGAAGAAATGGTATCGTTCAACAGCTGAAGAAGTAAATCACCGAGAAACATGTACTGAAAATTTTTCATCAACAACACGAGACAGAGTTTCATACTGATGCGTCTTCCAAAGTCACTCGATGATGGACAGTTACATCCAGTGTACTACATGAGTAAGAAGACATCAGATGCAGAAATGAAATTCACCAGCTATGAGTTAGAAATATTGACAGTCGTTGAAGCTGTAACTATGGGTATGCACTTCAAATTAGTCACCGACTGCAACGCTTTTGCAAAGACGCTAGAAAAAAAGAACTTATGCACCAGAGGTGCACGCTGATTCTACTTCTTCAAGAGTAAGACTACTAAGTTGAGCACAGGGCTGGTACTCGCATACGACATGCAGATGCATTAAGCTGTTGTCCTGTTATGATGATAACAGACGACAATATTTTAACCAAGCTAAAATATGTTCAAACAAAAGACGACCATAATAAAGCAATCATCAATATTCCTACAGAAAAAACGGATCACAATAATTACTTTATGAAGGCAAGAATACTGCACAAACTGGTTGATGAAAACGAGCTAATAGTTGTTCCACAAGCTCTACAACATGAAATCATCAAACAAGCAATGAAGAAGGCTAAGGAGGCTATCGGCAAGCAGTTTTACATACCAAGACTTGATGAGAAGATACAATGAAAAAATCCCTTCTTCAAGTCAATATTGCTGAACACATATGCATCTTGAAGTCTGTTAATCTTCTATTGACAGCAAAGGAAAATGGTCTCTCATAATAACTTTATTCACGAGTCTGTAGTCGATGTACAGTCTGTGAGAACCATCACGTTTTTTTACTAATACAACCGTACTGCTATACTCTGATTCTGATTGTTCTAAGGTGCTTATCAAAATTATAGGACACTTCGAAAATTTTACTGGCAAGACTCGCCAAATCAATACTTTTTATATTTTGACAAATAAGTAGGTAAAGTTAATTATTTATTAAAACAACTAAAATTAGTAGCCAATGTAGCCACCTCGGCTTATTCCAACATCAAAAATTCGTTTTTTCATCGAATTTATGAGGTTAGTTAATAAGGCCGGCTCAAGCTTGTCCCATTCGCTTAAAATTGACTTTTATAGTTCGAAAACATTGGGAAATCTTTTATTTTCTGCGTATATCCGCCGAAACTAATACTCCCCAAATGTTTTCTATGGGGTTTAAGTCCGGCGAACAAGCTGGCCAGTCCATAACTTGTACAGAGCACACAGTGTTCAGAGAGAGAAAACCTGTAAGGTATAGAATAAATCGGTGTATTGTCTTTCAAAATTATTCGCATCTCGACATGTTGATTTTGTATTGTATTTTGTGGCTTATAGTTTTCGGACATCTTGTTTTGCACTCTTGCTTCCATTCACTTTAAGGTCCGCTTTTGTTTCGTGCTCATCTTTAACATTTATTTTCATTAAAACAGTCATGTTGTCTGAAAAGCTGATTTTTTATTGTCACTATCTTGCACATAGACTTAAGCTCTGATGTTATTATACGTGTATTTGTTGTAACAACTGCATTTTCTCTCTTTTTCATTGGGCACTCTTTTCTGATATGTCCATAACTATCGCAATTAAAACATTTTTTCCCTTTGCTAGCATTTGGGTTCTGTAGCAACAAATGTTTATAGAATGTTGCGTACTGGTAAGTAGTCGACTGTATGTTGTGAGTACAAAACACCGAAGTGGTTAAGTAAAGACGTGTATTATGTGCGTGAGTATATTTGCAACTGACTCTTCATATTTGAATAAAGAGTTATACATCAATTGCAATACTAATACATACATATGCGTTGAACATTTAAAGAATATATCATGCATACTAACATAACTTATTATAACTGAGAACTCTGATTAAGAGAAAGCAGGTTCTTTTCCGACATGCCCTTCTTTCTTGACTGATGTATCATGATTTCTATTTTAAGTATGCTGTACCTGCTGAGATTATTCGTGAATTTTGTCATAACTCGTCAAATTTTCTTTAAATTCTTTCATGTTCTTGGCATTGTATAAAATAGATTTATTCACACTCAAATCATTTACATCATCTATTACATTCTGCATGAGTGTCTTCAATATTTCCTCGCAAGGCCAATTCTTTTATTTTTATAAAATATTCTTGTATGCTCTCTTTTTTCATTCTTCTTTCGCGTATTAATGCATGAAGTTACGCACTGTTTATTTTTGTTGTAAATTCATCTAGCAGCATATTTTTCCCAATTTAATATACCTTTTTCACTTTCGATATATATCTTAGCAAAACCTTTGAGCGACCGTTTAGCAACGATGAATTTTTGCAATTCATCCCAGCGCATCAAAGTTGCTATTTCCTCATAGTCGTTCAGCCATCTTTCTATTGGAAACTCTAAAAGATCTAATTGAATCTTCAAAGTCGCTGTAATGTAACATAACGCTATTTAAATGTGCTTCCCAATCTCCCATTCGTTCAGCTCTTATGTATTCTTTTGCAATTAACCATACGAAAATATTGTACCCATAATTTAGACGTGGGACCTCGTTTTTCATATTCTAACCTTTTATTAAATTTATTAAGTAATTCTTCAGTATTATGATCGCAATTTTCAATGTCATCAAACGACACAGTTCCATTGACCACACCGTCAATGGTAGTACGAAGAGTCGCGTCCAAGTCTTCATGAATATTAATATTTTTCGATGTAATTATTCCCAAGCCAAATGGAATAATGAGTGTCCTCTCACAGCTCTAGGATAAGCATTTCCATTCAATATTTTGTATACAGCATTAGGTACATAAATAATGGAAAACGCTTCTTTAAGTCCACTTCTTTGCATAATAATAACCAATCGACCCAAGGTAAGACATGATTAAATGAAAACCTCCAAGTCTTACAATAATTTTTGATATTGGTAATTCTTCAGAAGCTGCCCCAACAATTTCTCGTGCTTTTGCATATAAGGTCTGATCAAAAGTAATAATTCATTCTGCGTGGCCATATTTTCTTGAATTCTCTAGGGCGCATAGTAAAGTCGAATAAACAGTATTATTATTACTTGCTCACTGATGAATAAATGGTAAAAAAAAGAATTTGAGAAATGGAAAAATTACGATTCTGCATCGTCAAACGTTCAATGTATCCACTCCAGCCTGGCAGTTCTGAGATATCACTCCATTTTCCATAAATTCACAATATATCAATCTTTCGGTGCATGGAAACATTTATATTTTCGTTTCAAATATTTTCTACAACAATTTTAATCCCGTATTTTCATAAATTTGCAACGGAACTTTAGCCTTTTCCTCGATATCTTTTGCACTGAGAATTACTTTAGAACGTGCTTTTGGTTTATCAGGTAGAATTACACCAGCTGGTGTTGAAATTTGAATAATACCCATAATATGAAGAGTGAACCATCAAGTGTATAGACATTTATACCGGCGTTATCAGCAGCATATTGCAGAAAAGCTCCAGTTTCAGGTGGTAAAATAAATGGCTGGGGGTGGTGAACTGTAACTGCGTCATACCTGACTGTTTCTTTATATGAGCACACAAATTCCAAAGGACGATAATACATCTATGAGGCGTTTAGATCCAAATCTTCGGTGACAGAATATTGACAGACCAAGTTGCAATTGTGATATAAATAATCTTGGACGAACAGCTGTCAGAATGGCATGACTAATAGCATTGCATTTCAGTTAAAGAGAATCCAGTGCACATTTCCTATTTTTAAGAATTATTTCTTCTAACAAAAAAGTCAGGGAAGTTGGAATTTCGTCATTCATATTATCAAACATTTGGCTTGGAGGAGTATAACTTTCACTTTTTACTACCACCGATCTAATGTCTTCCCGAATAGTAGCAGCAGCAGTTTCTAAAATTCGAAGACGTTCTTCTGCTTCACTAAGTTTTCTGTTGTCATACCATGATTTATTTATAAAAAATTGTGTGCTGGTGAAACAAATAATAGTTAAAGTACTACTTTTAGTTGCAATAATTATTTTTTTACCATATTTTTGAACTAGTTTGCTTTTACTAATTTTGTCATCGGGAACGCAATTCTTGCACATAACTTTTAATTCGTTTTAAGTGAACTGACATTCATCATTGTTCTCAATAAATGAATATATTTCTTACATCGCCAATAATACATCACTACCCCCAGGACGACCAACGGTATTGACAGCAGTAAGCTTACTGAAATCCTTAAAACAATCAGAATGATATCGAGCCTCCGCAGCGACGAGATCGTGTTCGTAAATAATCCGTCATGTAACTTTCTTAGCGTCGTCATCGTTACGCTTTTCTGCTATCTCGAGAATGGAGTTATAAAAAGAAAGTGTCGATACATGATGGATCCTACGGCGAATATTTACCCTTTTTTCTTTTTTTTTCCTCATTCGCTTCTTCACCGCACTGCTGTGACTGCGGATTTATAGATGCCGATGTGCTGGCTTCATTTTATTTTTTAAATGTCAATAAGCTAGACTTCCGTGTATATTCTTTACGGCACTGCACATTAATTACCACTGAACTAACGTTTTTAAAATACACATCTTTTCCAGCATTTCTTTCAATACTTGACTGTCTTAACGAGTCAAGTCCTCGTTCCACAACAACAATTTTACCTTCCAGCAAAGATTTACCGCAAATGAAACATACTTCTGCCATTTTTAGAATTTTTTTTTAATTTGCACAATAAAATATTAAGTAAGCACGTCCATTCGCAAGAAAACCTCTTAATACTGACAAAAAGGTGTTGAGCAGATGCAGAAATCGCATGACAGACAGTTAAAACGAGACTCCCCAAGTTTAATATTTACGGAGTAAGTCTGTGTGGAGAAATACTTGCAATAGTGAAGTTGCAGGCGAGCATATTGTACTTTTCAACTTTTTGAATCGAATTTATTTGAGAACCGTTAGTCTTACGAAAAAAAGTAATATAATGTTTTTTGTAGACAATTTTATTCTTGATATAAGTGACCGTTGCCGAGATATTTTTAAAGAACCGTTTTTCGTGACTTTTGGCCACCCGTAACTTTTTTCGCGGCACATGTATCGATGGGGACTTTTGGGGTTTTGTTCACAACCAAAAAGAGAAGCTTCCTGCAAGAATCCAGCTTTCCGCTAATTTTTCTGCAATTTCACCTTTTTTTATTGGCTTTTTCCTGAACTAATGATAACTGTTTGTATGTGAAAAATATAAGTTGTGTAGTGGACGAAGTTGGTGAATATGCAACTGTATATACATATTAGGTTGGTGCAAAAATAATGACCGTTTCTATATTGTTTATTTTTATGCATGAATTTCTGAATACATTTTTTAATGAATGTGGTCATGCTATATGTCGTTTTAAAGCGCGTTTTTCGCTCTACCTTTTAGACTAATTATCTTTTTATTATCGTCATACGTTTCTGATTTCCGACCACTTTTTGTGATGCTATCAAAACAAGAAATTCGCATTATTTTGCTTCACGAGTTCAAACTTGACCACAATGCTGCGGAGACGACACGAAATATCAATAAAGCATGTGGCGAGAATATTGCTTCCGAACGTACCACACGTAGATGGTTTGAAAAATTTCGCGCAGGTGATACCAGCCTTGAAGATAAAGAGGGTCGCGGCCGCCCATCTGAGGTTGACAATGACGAATTGAAAGACTTTATCGAAGCCGATCCTCGCAAAACCACACGAGAAGTCGCACAAGAACTCAACGTCGATCACTCAACAGTTGTTCGCCATCTGAAGCAAATAGGGAAGTCAAAAAAAACTCGATAAATGGGTGCCGCATGAATTGAACGAAAATAAAAAAAATCGTCGTTTTGAGGTTTCATCGTCTCTTCTTCAGCGCAACAAAAATAACTCGTTTCTCGACCGAATCGTAACGTGCGATGAAAAATGGATCCTCTACGACAACCGGCGACGTTCCGCGCAGTGGTTGGACAGCGACGAGGCTCCACAACACTTCCCGAAGACGAAATTGCACCAAAAGAAGATTATGGTTACTGTTTGGTGGTCAGCAGCCGGTCTCATCCATCACAGTTTTCTGAATCCGGGCGAAACGATCACGGCAGAGAAGTACTGCCAACAAATCGACGAAATGCACCAGAAGCTTCGACGTATGTGCCCGAGATTGGTCAATATGAAGGGACCAATCCTGCTCCATGACAACGCTCGACCGCACGTCGCAGAACTGACCTTGCAGAAGTTGAACGAATTGGGTTACGAGACTACATCATCCGCCATATTCACCGGACCTCTCGCCCACTGACTACCATTTTTTCAAACACCTCGACAACTTCCTGCGCGAGAAATGCTTCAAAAATCAAGACGACGCCAAAAACGCCTTCAACGCTTTCATCGCCTCCAGAACTCCGGACTTTTATGCTACCGGCATAAATAAACTTGTATCTCGTTGGCAAAAATGTATTGATTGTAATGGTGTTTATTTCGATTAATAAATAATATTCTGAGCTGAGTTACGTTCATTTAAAGTAGCTGTTAGAAAACATTATTATTTTTGAACCAACCTAATACTTACAAAATAAAAGAAATAACCGTATAAAGAAAGATGGCTCAGTCGTGGTAGGATAAAATAATTTGTTTTAACCGAAAATAACTTTACAAAAACATTAATAAAAAAAAAATAATAAAAAAAGTAGCAATTTATTGCAGTACTGCAAGAGACCCAACATACCGTCAAGAGATTGGCTGAATTGAAAACGTACTTGTTGACACATCCAGTTGCAGAGGGAGAGAGAGAGGCAACTAACGGAAGTGAAAAATTTGGCAGAATTCAATGACTGGTAGTGTTTCATCAGTTATAAAATGTGTAGAGCGTGATATACCATGAAAAGATTCAAGGAAAAGCAAAGCTTGTCCTGCTTCATTTGAAAGATTTTGACGACTGGAACAAGGTAAAATTGGTTCTAAGTAGGAAATACAGTCCGGACATTAGGCCGGAAGAGTTATATGACAGGACCTGTCAAATAAAAGTTAGAAACGTTTGGGAATGTATTGGAACTGGTTCAAAAAGTACAATATTATAAAAATAATGGAGATGAGCTTAGGATATTTTATGAAAACAAAATGCAAGTTAATTTAAATGAAATAGAAGCGTTATTAATAAATATTGTACTATAAAAAAACTACGTAAGGCACATTAGCATATGCCATAAAAAAATTGAATAATATAGACGAAATAACATCAAATATAAGTTCAATGAATTTTGAAGACAGTTGTATTAAAAAAACAATACAAAAATTTTGAAAATAAATGATGAATACTGCAAATACATACATTACTAAAGCTAATTTGGTAAATTTTTGTCAAACATATTAAACAGCACATAAGTGGCCTATAACCTTTCCATTAGATGTTTATGCTTACTAACTAGCTTATGATAAAACTTTCTGCTAACTGAAAATAAATTATTGCTATGTAGATCTGGTCACGAGATCACAAGGGAGATAACGTTTAAGTCTCCTTCAGAACTTTTTGTGCATAAGCGCCGCTGCAAGTAGGTTTGAGTGAACATTCAGCCTGTCATTGTAGCGACTGCTGTGCAACTCAATTTCGTCCATAACTGTAGGCAACCGAAGATCGTTGTGAATTGAAAAATTCCGAACGAACCATGGAGCATTCGTGATTCGACGCAATGCTTTATTCTGCACTTTGAACTTTTTTTATGATCGATGCACATGCTTCCAATAGCAAGCTGCAGTAGTGGATGAGATGTGGGTTTTCCAGGTAAGACGCTTATCAAGAGTCATTCCTAGATATTTAACACGATCAACTTGTGTTGTTAAGCGTAACTGTGGAACAAACACCTCGTCTAACAGCAATGGACAGATTTACCCCAGTTTATGCCAATATTCCACCTCTTTGTCCAGAGTGAAAATCGATGGAGATATTCATGAACTTCGGCCGTTGCCGTATCAATGGAACTATTATTGCAGATTATGGTGGTATCATCCCCATAAGTAGCTAGTATGGAGCTATTGCTAGCAGGAGTGGGCATATCCGCGGTGTACAAGGTGTACAGGACTGGTCCTAGTATACTGCCTTGCGGAACACCAGCTCCAATATTACGGATGGTAGATTTGGCATTTTTTACATAAAGTGTGCGGCCGCAGAAGTATGACTGCAGCAGTAAATATTGCTGTGTTGGGAGGACCATCTTCGCCTTGTGCATCAAACCATCGATCCACACTTTATCAAAATCCTGTTGTACATCTAGGAAGACTCCGGAGCTGTATTCTTTGTTTTCAAATACCGTAAGGAAATGATTGATGATACGGTGAACCTGCTCCGGAGTACCATGTTGTTTCCTGAATCCAAATTGATGATAAGGAATAGCTCTTTGGACACCAGCTGCTGCCATCATTTTAGCCAGAAATATTCTTTCAAATATTTTGGAAAATGTGGGCAACAGACTTATCGGTCTATATGATTCGACACAATATTCCGGCTTACCCGGTTTCAATACCATAATGATCTCAGCACACTTCCACTGTGTGGGGAAGTGATGAAATCGTTGTCAGGAATAGGATACCCTTGGTGGGGAGAACCTTAGCAATACTGCCGTAAATTCCATCATAGCCGGGACACTTCTTCTTATTTAACTTTTTCATGTGGACTTCGTGTGGCGAAATGACAGAACAGGGTGCCGTTATTTGGCAAGCCTCAGTTGGTATTCTTGATTGGAATTTATCTCAGAGGTTGGCGTTTAAAACAACGAGTCGCCTTCTCACCTTTTTATTTGGATCAGCATTAAGTAATAAGCTATCGAAGGAGTCCCTACGTGCTATGTTAACTAAATTCAAAATATCTAAGTGGGCTAGCTGTGCCAAATGAAGGAGGGTGAGCAGGAACTATAGTGGATCGTTCAGCAGCTTAATAGATGCAGCGATTCAATACCTCAACCGTATATTAAGTACTTCACAGCACGGTTTCACCAAGAAGCGTTCAACTACAACCAACTTATTAGAATTTACTTTGTTGGTCAATTGTAGTTCTTCACAACAACGTCAAATGGATGTCATTTACACAGTTTTTAGTAAAGCTTTTGACAGTTTTTGCCACTTCTATCCTTAAAAAACTGAATACCTTTGGTTTTCCTCCCAAGTTAGTTAACTGGATTACATCCTATCTAACTTCCAGAACCCAAAGAGTTATTTTTAAAACAGCTATATCTAAGACTATTTGTGTAACTTCTGGTGTCCCTCGGGAAAGCCACCTTGTCCCATTATTATTCAATATTCTTATAAACGATTTGCCATCTGCCATAAAGCATTCTAACGTCTTAGTGTACGGGGATGATGTTAAGTTATGCTTATCTATTCTATCTCCGGTCCAACAAATGTTTCTTCAAGAAGATCTTGATTCCTTATCTCAGTGGTGGGCCAAAAATTATCTTTCGCTTAATTGTGACAAATGTAAAATTAAATTTATGTCCTTTTACCGTAAAAATTTAATTATAAAAAGCTACCACATTAATGATCACATTCTAGAACGTGTCACACAATTCAGTGACCTGGATGTGTTGATGGATCCAAAGCTGCATTTTGGGTCGCATATTTCTTGTATCACATGTAAAGCTAGAGGTGTTTTAGGATACATTAAACGTTGGTCTAAAGAGTTTGATGATCCTTACACCACCAAATTATTATCCACTTCATTGGTTAGACCAATACTTGAATTTGCTTCATGTGTATGGAATCCACAGTTTAAAATGTATAGTGATAGTATTGAGTCCGTTCAAAAGCAATTCTTGCTTTTTGCACTGCGTCACTTACACTGAGATCCCAATATGAACCTTCCATCTTACCAAAGCCGTCTTAAACTAATCTGCCTCCCGAAATTATCCATTCGCAGAACGACTCTTGGTGTAACATTCTTGCACAATCTAATTGTAGGCAGCATCTTTTCCTCTTCTTTGCTTGGTAGTATTAATTTTAATGTTCCTTCTCGGGTTACAAGGAATTATTCTGCTATACTTGTTGGTACATGTAAGACTACTTATTTGCAGCATTATCCTTTTCGTGTTTTATGTCAATCTTACAATCTATACTATGACCTTGTATCTAATTCTATTTCTTCCGATCATCTAAAATCTAATCTCTTAAGTCTCCATAACACAGAGTATTATTTTAACTATTTAACTTAATTTCGCACACTTTATTTAAATTTATCTTTATAGTGCTTTATGATTAGTATAAACGATGATGACATTAGGTCTGTAGCCGTATAGTAGTCAATTTATTTTGCATGTTACTAATCTCCAGAAGTTCAGTACCGAAGTGACTTGTGGTCGATACCCAGTCTTTTTCGGTTTTTTATGGACCCCAGCTCACGCTGGCTCTCGGGGGGAAAGTGGCGTGGAATAGAAATTAGTTTAGTACAAAACAAACAAAAAAAAAAATAATAATAGTCCACATCTTCAGGGCCAAGAAGTTCAACATTGAGATTGAGTTCTTGCTCCATTGTGCTCTTGAACGAGGAGAAGCACATGGTGTAAGTCAAAAGTCGGTGCTTAGATGTGTATGCTAAAGGAGATGCAGTGATGTCAATAATGAGAGGAATATGATCCGAAATCATATCTAAGACAGTTGAAATAAACTCCTCTTTATACTGCAAAGTCAAGAGCATCTGGGACTCGACCATTGTATGGGTAATGAGTTGGTGAACCTGTCGCCAGCACCTGATACGAGGTAGTTACGATTATCTATTGAATGATCTTTCCTCTCGGGGTAGATCTCCTGGAACCCCATAATTTATGTTTTGCATTCCAGTCACCTGCAGTAAGGAACCTAAGGCCCAGCACGCCGAAGTAGTCTCTGTACTGACTTTCCGATTGAGTATGGTTTGGTGGACAATAGACAGCAGCTAGAACCAAATCTCCATGCAGCAGCCCGTCCTCTCATGCGATTGTCATCAGGGTGATTTGCTGTATAAAGACAGTAGCCATGAAGCTTATTATTTGACTTGCAGCAAAAGTGCGTCTCATTGAAGACACATCAATGTGGTGCTGGTAGATAAACAATGCTAGTTCGCTTGCTTGACGAGATAGTCCATTGGTGTTCCAGACACCAATGTGCAAGCCTATTTGTTGTTTGGCGTCTCATTTGACATAAGTAAAACAAGCGCTTCAAGCATTTGTTTCAGTTGGACAATAATTTGCTCAAGTAGGGATGAGTATTGTGCTTGTTGTGGTTGCTGGAATGAATGCTGTTGTGGTTGCTGGTATTGATGAGACTGTGTGAAGCACTGTTGCAAATTTTCTTGCTGTTGTATTGACAGTTGTTGTGAGCGCTGTTGGTATAGATATTCCTGTTTAGAATTCTGCTGAACCTTACGTTGATCTTTTACTGGACGTGGTTTTTGCTGTTGTTCTTGCTGCTGATCGGATGACCGCGGTAGTACTGACTGTTCCGTTGTTTGCTGATCTGTTGTCTAAGTTGTTGATGCAGAATTTGTAGCTTGTGTAGTTTCTGCTGCTTTTGCAGTTTATCACTTATTAAAGACTCTACCATTTGCAACTTCCGCATAAGACAATGTATTAACCATACGTGGTTGAGGGGGAATTAGACGCCCCAATTTTTTCAACTGAGGTGGTTTTTTGGCTAATATGGTCTTATATACAGCGCACTACTTGTAATTTGCAGTTAGCGCTTCATTACATAAAGCGCACTTCGCAGGCTAATGTGGTTGCTTTGTACAATCCTTAGAGGAGTGATCCTCCCCACATTTTACACATATGAGTCTTTTGTGACAAAAACTCTTTGTATGCCCGTATTCCTGACAGTGGTGGCATTGCACTACATCGTCATGATGACGGTGTGGGTCCTCCACTTTGATTTTATGCCTGCAAAATAAACATATATTGTATATCTCCCATGTATTTTTTGGGGTTGTTGATGTTTTGCACCACATGCCCCATTCTTTCCAATTGAGATTTTATTCGCTCAGTTGGGAAACAATATGGGAGTCCCTTTATCACAACTTAGTGCGATCTCTCTTCTTTCAGCTGATATGTATACATTTGTACACCATTCTCTAGTAGAAGCCTATAAATAGCTCGATAGGCATTAGCATCTTTAGGCATAATACGTATTCCCATTTAGATACTTTTTAGGATGTACTCCTCTTCATTGATGGAGTCATCAAGCATATTTTATAAGGATTTCAAATCGTCAGAATCGACCACTATGGGAGGAGGCTTTAGTTGCCTCTTTGGTGGATCCTGATTTCCAGCACCTGGGTATTCAACATATTCAGACACAATTGAGGAGTCGAAACATGGCAGATGTACCTTCATCATACCACTTTCAGACGCTGACAATTTTACTTCATCGTCATCGTCACCGCTCGGAAAACGTACAGGCATGAAGCCCTTAGATGAGTTTGGCAAATCATCCAGAATTCGCTGCTCAATCTCACTGCCAGTAGTAGAGAAGAGCTTGGTTTTTGTTTTGCTTCTTAGCAATATCAGGAGACTCTGTTAGTTTCCTAGTATTGTTATTATACTCTTCACGCAGTGAATAGTATTATAAGTTTGTCATGAAGTTTGTAACACAAAGAAGAAGAGGACATCAGAGACCCCATAAAGTATGTATATTCTTGATCATCGCGACGAGACTGTCTGTCTGTATGGCGGCAAATTAGTCCCTCAGTTTTTGAGCTAGAGAGCTGAAATTACACGAAGCTTTATTTTTACCATACGCAGTAATTTTTTTGGAATCAGCAGAACCGGAATCCAAATGAAAGTTCGTATTTAAAAAAAACTTTTTTGTTTTTTGTACTATGGAACTGAAATGAGTCTCACACAGGTTGCTTTGTTTACAAAAATCTGGTTGCACGGAGGTCAATAAATCCTCCAAAGCCACGTCTGGCTATTCCAACACATACTCAACCAAACATTAATATCTCATCAAACCTTTCCTACGCTGATGCCGCTAGAAATGGCCCTTCTGTTCAGTCCAAAAACCAAAAACCCCGTCAAAGAGTTCAACCAGGTGAGTTCAACCATCAATCCCAACAACCAAATTTGCCCACTACTTTCGAAAAAGGTTTCGAGTCTAAGCTTAAATCGAGCGTATGATGGAGTCCCATCCAAAATGATTGAGCTCCTGACTGCAAATAGGGCTTCACATTGGCATCTGGAATACCAATGGCTTAGGCAATCACACAAATGAAATTCACCTTTTAACTGTGAATCACAAAATTGACATCATGGTCATAAGCGAGACCCATTTTACATCTCGTTCCTTCTTTAAACTGTCGGGATTTGATCTTCACCTCACCAACAATTCAGACGACAATCAGGCATTTAGAGGGGCTGCAGTTTTAGTCCGGTCTGGATTAAAACACTTCCCTTTACCACCGGTCTGCGACACTTGGTTACAATGTGCAGCTGTTAGAATCTCCACCGATCTTGGTGAACTGGTTATTGCCGCTCTATACTGCCCCCTACGCTACACCATTCTTGAGAGTCAGTTAAATAACCTGTTCAATAAACTTGGTCCCAAATTCCTGATCGGTGGTGATTCTAATGACAAACATCGCTTTTGGGGTTCTAGACTGGCCACGCCTCGAGGTCGTCAACTTGTTAATGCCTTAGTCCATTCGCGGAGAGAAGTTTTAACTACGGGATCCCCCTCGCACTACCCCGGTGACGTTTTGGATTTTGCTGTTTTTGCTGGTATTCCACCAAATCGGTTGTCTATCTCCGATTCTACTGATCTTTCCTCAGACCACCTTCCATTGATTGTTGAGTTTAAGGTAGCTGCCGATCGCTTCTCAATCAGCAAAAGATTACTTCCCCCCACATGCTGACTTCTTGTGCTTCAGAACTGGACTAGAAGAACAATTAAATCTAAACTTGAAAATATCATCCTCAAATGATTAAGACGATGCTGTTGAATTGTTTGCTCGCAATATTTACGCTGCTGCTGCCCGTGCATCCTCCAATCGGTCAACTCTTTTAACCTCCGCTTCAGCCCTGCCTCCTTTAAAAGCAGCGACCCTGGAGCTAGTAAGGTACAAGAGGATAAAGCGGCGTGGCGCAGAGCTGAGCTTCAAATAAAAAACCATCTCGCCAAAGAAAGATGTCGTTATTTCGATGACCTCTTGCTAAATGCTGATCCAAGTAAATCCTCAGGCTTCAACCTGTGGAGAGCTACACGCTGTGTCAAACAGCAACCATCACGTTTTGCACCCCTTCTAGACGCGAATAATCTCTGGTGCCGTTCAGATTTTGTTAAAGCCATAGCTTTTGCGAACGAGCTCTCCCAGAGGTTCACACCCCATCAACTTGCAGCTTCTGTCGATGTCACCTGCATCATGGCTCGCTTGCAAGACCCAAATGGATCCTCTAGTTAAATAAAATCTGTCTCGGCAACTGAGGTCAATCACCAAATTAAAGCGCTCAAGCTCCATGGTACGATGATATTGACGGTAGAGAAGCAAGGGCCCTCCCACATAAGGGGGTGTTGTTCCTGGTATTACTCTTCAATAAGATGTTGCGATTAGGCTACTTTCCCTCACAATGGAAATGCGCCGGAATTGTAATGATCCAGAAGCCTGGAAAGCCTTAGAACCTGGTCCCATCTTATAGATCGATAAGCTTGATGCCTGTGTTTTCCAAAATATTTGAAAGAATATTTCTTGGTAGATTACAGGTTGTATTGGTCCTCCAGAACGCCATTCCAAATCATCAATTTGGTTTAAGGGAACACCATGGTACCCCGGAGCAAGTTCACCGAGTCGTGCACCACATTTTATCTGCACTTGAGGTTAAGCAATATTGCGTTGGCGCTTCTCTGGACATCATACAAGCGTTCGATCGTGTCTGACTTCAATGACTGCTACACAAATTAAAGGACACCCTACCATCTGTTCTTTTTACAGTTGTAGAATCTTTTTTGTCTAACAGAACCTTTTATGTTAAATACAGAGATGCAAGATCTTCAATCCGACCTGTTCAGGCCGGTGTTACTCAAGGTAGCGTATTAGCTCCGGTGTTATTTACCATTTATACGGCAGATATACCTCAACCGACTTCCAATTCCATAATATTAGCCACAGACGCGGATGACACTGCGGTTCTCTGTTCTGACAAATCGCCAACAGTAGCTGCCTCTAACCTACAGTCATATGTGAATGGATTGGAAGCTTGGTTTACAAGGTGGAATATCAAGGTGAACTCAGGTAAATCACAACTGTGTTCATTTACCCTCAGGAGAGGTGACATACCTCCTGTTACGTTTGATGGCCTGGCGATTCCACAGTCCACAGTTGTGAAATACTTGGGTTTTCACCTTGATACACGCCTAACATGTAAATATCATATTACCACCATTGCTCGATCCTGTTCCTATAAAATGAAAACGATGAACTGGCTTCTCTGCAAAAGAAGCAAACTTAGCTTAGAAAACAAGCTTTTAATTTACAAGCAGATAGGTGCTCCTTCGTGGAAATATGGTATCCAGCTGTGGGGTACATCACGCCCATCAAATCGTAGGAAAATACAGGTCCTTCAAAATAAGGCCCTCAGGACAATCACTGATGCCCATGGTTCGTCAGGAATACGACGCTTCACAACGATCTCACTATGCCTATATTTTCAAATAAACTTTTATAGTAGCCGATACAACGACACCTAAATCCTCTCGCAGAGTCACTAACCAGGACGGTGATTCAAAGGCGGCTAAAAAAGCTTCACCCAATAGACTTACCAACTCTCAATTAAATAAAATTTACCCTTTCCTAAACTGATTTAATGAATAATATAAAAAAAAAAAAAAATCACTTGTACACAAGAACCAAATGTGCACATTTGCAAAAGAAATTTAACAGCAAATAAAATAAGAACTTCGTCTGATTTACAATCGACGAAAAGAACCACTATATCAAAGTAAGCAAGTTGTTTTGGCTAACTGAGGCGTGGGATAAGCACAAAGCAGAAATTCAAAAGAAAAAAAATTAATTTCCGTTTGAATAAGCATCTGCATAAATTGCGAATGCACTCGAAGAGAGCTAGATCACGAATGACTAAATTTCCTAGGAACAATAACATTAGTAATCAATCCAAACCTCAGCATAATAATAAACAATAAAATCATAATAACAGTAATAATAACAACAACCAACGACCATATTGTAATAATCACAATAATCGAAACAACCAGTCAGTCAATACAGAGCAATAACAATCCTTAAGGGCAAAGACGACAAAGTTTTAACTCGACTTATAATTATAGGAATCAAAATAGTAACAATTATAGACAGCAGAATACTTTCACTCTGATGGAATAGATCAAGTAAATATACATAACAATGCTCTTAACCATAATCTTAAAAATCTAAATCCTCAAACAAATTAAATCCAGGACTATACACCAAAAAGCGTCCAAAAGATTCATAACTTTTTTATAAAATAACCGCGGAATGTAGTAAAGCATAAAAATAAATAATCAAGAATTCCTGGCACTGATAGACACTGGAGTTATAATTGTCTAATCAGTCAGGAAGTAATTTAATAAAATAAAAATAAAACCAATAGAGTATACAAAAAAGATTACTTTACGGAAGAAGTTCACACATTATTTCCCAAGGAATTCAATATAGATCAGAAGGCTCTATGTAGATGGAATGTCGCTCCATTTAGTTCTGTAAAGAAGTATTAGGTCATAATTGGAACCGACATTTTCCGCTATCTACAAGCCAGGATCGATATGGAAAATAACGAAGTAATTTTAAAAAATAATACAAACAAATTTGGTAGGGTTACTCTTTTAGAAATGAGAACATATCAAGATTTAAATGACTCAATTAAAACAAGGCATTTAAATGATGAAGAAAAAAAGTTTAAAACTTTATTTTATAAAGATGGAGATGACAACTACAGATCAACAAATAATTGCGAAAGTTTATAGATATCTATAAAAATATGAAGAGAAAGTGAGGAACCAAATTGCGGAAATGGAAAGCCAAGGCATAATACGCCAAAGTAACTCCAGATATGCTAGTCCTCTGGTAGTAATACCTAAAAAGGTAGATAATTCAGGAAAGTAAAAATATCGTTTAGTTGTGGACTATAGAAAACTATATGAAATTACGGTGGATGATAAATTTCCACTACCTACCATAAATTCAAATTTGGACAAGTTGGGTTAAGTTCATTACTTCTCAACGTTAGATTTAGCTAAGGGACATCAAATTGTAGTCAAAAAAGAAGATAGATGCAAAACTGCATTTGTAACCCCTCATGGCCAATATGAATTTGTACGTATGCCTTTCGGTGTGGAAAATGCACCAGCCACATTTCAACGATTAATAGATGACATATTACGGGACTTTATCAATAAAACTTCTGTAGTATAACTAGATGATATACTAATTTTCAGTGTTTCACTTCAAGAGCATATAACAGCCATTAAAGATTTTGATTTATTTATATAGAACTAAGATTATAATTATAAATTATAATTTATTTTTTTTTAATATTAGCAATAGCGAGAAAGGCCTTCAGCTCAGGGAGAGAGGAAGGATTGGAGAAAATTAGAAAAGTGCAGGTATAGATTTGAGCGGGAACCGAACCCGCGACTCTCGGGTGTCAGCTTGGTGCACTAACCAATAAGCCAACGAGCCAGTCATTAAAGATATTCTTAATGCTTTGAAGAAACATAACTTAAAAGTCCAAATAGCCAATTGCAATTTTATGCGAAAGGAAACACATTTTCTATGATATATATTAACGAAGGAAGGATTGAAATCCAATCCAGACAAAATAGAGGTACCTATCCCAAAAACGGAAACACAGATAAAAAGTTTCGTCGACCGGATATTACCGAAAATTTATTTCGTATCACGCTCAAGTGGGGGCAGGACGACTAGTGATATCAATGCAACTATTCATTCTTCATATGAAAATTTACTTTACCATATACTCGTAGTTATAAAAGAAACAATAATCAACAAATATAAGACACAAATAAGAATAGTTGAAAATAAACACCAATCTACTGAAATCATACATGAAAAAAAAAATTATATATATATCTCCAAAAAAGATTAGCTAACTGTGAGGAAATATTATCTACTCACATATTTAAAGGTACCGTTGGAATACATTCTAAAGTTAACGACAGGCTCTGCAATATAGTTCAAGAAAGCCTAGCACTAATAACGATAACATAATAAAATTTATAAGATGTGTTTATCGAGCTCAGGATCTAACAGCAGAAGATTGAACAGATTTCATTATATCATACCAGAGAAAGCCATCATTCTGGGACAAGTGAAACATACCAAAACTGTTGGAATATATAATCAGAGTGATAAATACCTGTCAACTTTGTCAACTTGTTAAATATTACAGAAATCCAATTTAGGAAAAATTTCATTTAACAGAGACACCAAACCAAACGAATGAAATAATTCATATCGATACTTATACGTGAATGAAAAATAATTTCTTGACAGTCATATACAAATTTTCAAAATTTGGTTTCGTTTATTACCTACCCCACAAAACTATGCATACACTAGTAGAAATATTAGAAGTATACATAGCTAGGGAAACCAAAAAAGTTGTCGCTGACAATGATCAAACCAAATTCCCATACAGGTAATGGGAATATTGAAATATTTCACAACTCATTAGCTGAAAATGTTAGAATAATAAAACAATCACAATCTAAATTATTACCAAAGAGAATTATATAATTAGCGGTGAGATGTTATAATGAACGCAACCACACCACTATAGGAATGCCTCCGAAAAGGGTGCAAGATAGGGAAGTGGACATCAACAAGATAAGAGATAATTTTATGAAGAACAAGTTGAACAAGATAGAAAAGCTTAATGAACGTCGTAAGGCGGTGCGACACAAAGAAGAACCCAATTATAAACATGCGAAATTAAAAAATATTCTAACAAATGGCAGCTGGCGTCTCTACACCATCAAACTTTTCCACAATTAGCTCCTTAAACTGTGTCCATTTCATTCCAGCGTAGATTATTTTTGATAGGCACTGTGATACACTTCCTAGTGCCATCACTAATGCACTGCCCTTCAGAGGATGATCCGCCAGTATCATATCTGCCGTTTTGCACCATGCGGCAGCATCAGCTCCAGAGGCGTCTGAATGAAATGTTGGCAACGACATAAATCTGCCACTTGATGCAGTCGATGCCGGTGTCTTCATTGTCTTTATAATTTCCAAAAAATTCTCTATTCTGTGATTCCAACAGAGTTTGCCATGCGTCATTAGAATGCGATTCCACTTCTGATATTGTAGAAAGTAATTTCGTATAGCGTCAGCTACTTATTAGTTGGTTTTAGTTATTTAGAGTAGTTAGTCGCAATTGGTTGTTTTCTTCATTGCAGTCAAGATCAGAATCTTCTCTTTACACAAGTTTCTCTGCTCGTGCTTTTCATCCCTTTCTTTCTGCAGCTGAAGCTCTCACAACAACCACATTGCGCCACACTCGGCCGAAGCGACTCTCTCGCTCTATACCTCGCTCTCAACTACTATGATCTACTCACGGAACATGGCTATACAACAAATTGCTAAACAACAAACGGTTACGACGTTTCAGAGTTTCATTGTATTGGACCGTCTTCGGTGTCTGGAAATGGCTGCGATCATCTAAAGAAGCCGAAAATGCTACTGCATTACTTGGGGGTAGAAATGCACAATACGATATGTGTTCCAAAAGTAAGAAGAGTTTTCTATTTTTTTCGGTCCATGAGTATCGATTTTTAATTTTTTTTTTTTTTTGTTATGTTGTCCCTAACATATTATCAGCCACCTTTAGTTTGACAAACATAAAAGTTAGACGTGTTTTGTGTTTTTGTATTCTTGCGTTTGGAAAAGTATAACGTCCGTGTAAATTGGGAAAAATATGAAATTATGCGAAACGCTATTGAATATTATGGATACTTAATTGACGTTAAACAAAGTACAGCAATATTACAGTCAAATCAAGAATAAGCCGTATGAAACTATTTTTGGTCTTCGTAAAATTTATCAATATTTATATGGCAGAAAATGGACATTAGTTACAGATAACAAGGCCATTGCAGAAATTTTCGCGCCAAACAAAAGGTTGCCAACACTATCAGCAAAGGGATGCAACATTGCGTAATATTTCTGGAGTATTCTGTTTAAGAAATACGTTGCAAACGATCGAAAGAAAACGCAAGTGCGGATGCATTGACCAGGCTACCGAGTAAGGAAGAGTACAATTACATCGATGAGGTTGACATCATTAGGGATGAGCTTATTGAAAACCTACCAAAGAAAATACCTTCGCAAATATGGAAATGGCCCACAAGACCTTTTGAGCAAGTACATGTTTACTACACTGGACCATTATTTAAAGGCGAATGGTATTATACACAAACAAGGTGCACCATACCATCCGGCAACGAACGTACAAGCTGCGAGATTTGTTCCAACATTTTAGAACAAATTATTACTATTATTATTATCGTTGGGGGGGGATGTTGCACTGCGACCTATAAGATCTAATGTGCCCGCTTCACGGACTCTTTCCTGCAGAACCTGCAAAGACCATTAGAGAAAATTACCAGTTTTGTTATGTGATAATTTAGCCTACAATGTCCTGTTAATAATCCCGTAATGATTCTCAAGTTGTTCTCCGTTAGATTCATACATTCCTTGTAGAGTTTTAGTCCATCACCAGTTTTGATGTGACTTGGTGAGATTTAAATGCTTTGATAGCTGCCAGGCTGTCAGTCAGTATTGCTATTCTGCGGTTCCGGTAGTTCCGTTTGAGATTAAAATGCGCATACCTATATATCGCGTACACTTCCGCTTGAAAGATAGAAGTGTTCTTACATAATGGTTCAGAGTATATTTTCCCTGGTTCAAATACACCCGCCCCGGCTAAATCGTCGGTGAAGGAGCCATGGGTGTACTATGTCATCATGTTTATCTTGTATGTTTCTGATACACCTTCCCAATTTTTCTTGTTACTAAGCTCAGTATTAAAATGTTTTTTAAAACTGAACGTCGGGAGTATTGAGTCGCTTGGCATCGAGATTTCAGGAAGATGCTCAGTGAGAAGTTGTGTCTTCCTTTGGTTGAGATAACTACCTGTGCTGGTGTTGTTCCCAGTTACCCTCAAAATCGCCCTCCTCGCTTGTGACTGGATATAGATATGAAGAGGAGTGAGTTGCAAGAGTACTTCCATTGATACCTTTGGACATGTTCGCATAGCCTCGTTGTACATACACATGTACTGTCTGCTTCTTCGTGCAGTTTTCAAAGACTAATACCCCGTAGGTTATTATTAGCTTTACCTCCTCAATGTGGGTTTTCCACATTAATTTTTGGTCTAAATGGATACCCAAGAATTTTACTTCTTTGTGAAGTTCTATCTCTACACCACCTAGTCGGATAGGTTTATGATGCTTTTGTTTATACTTCCGTGTAAATGGTACTACCGTTGTTTTTGCTGGATTAATATTCACTCCAACCGTGGCACACCATCTCTTCGTTAGTTTAAGTCCTGGTTGAATTATTTCACATAGTGTCCTTAAATTTACCTCTACAGATGATGACTATGTCATCCGCATAACCCTGAAATGGCAAACCATTGTTTCCTATAGTTTCTATGTTTCTACCAATAGCTCGTCTACTACTACATAAGTGGTGGTTACCTTTGCCCTCCATCTGTCCTCTCCGTTTAGGAGTTGGAAAATGACGTTCAGTATTGAGAACAATGCGTTCCACCTGATCGCCATTTGAGATGCAGTATGCGAACCTGCCAATTTATTAATTTTAATTAAATTTGGTGATTCCATAATTTAATCCCACGAGTGATGGGGAAAGGAAGGTCCGCCGTGTCATAGCCCCGGTCACACATTAAGCCCATCTTTTCTCACTGTGGCGGGCAGGTATCAGTGAGGTGCGGCAGCGTTATGACGGTAGAGCTTCCAATAATAATAATTACGTATCACAGAACAATACATCCAGCTTCGAGGAAATCGCCTTCAATGCTCATGTTCGAATGGCAAATACAGTCACTATTAAAGTTGATTCTACCGCAAAATGAATGACGAAAATAATGAACCAGTAAAATAATAAATAATAAAGTAAAGACAAATGGCAGTTCGCGACTATTGTAAAGCAGTGGGATGACGTTGATTACGCGGTTCGTCTTGATGACCAAGTAATCAGGAAACACGTATACCAACATAGGAGGGTGGGAAACTCTGTTGGAAATTCCCAATCTGATGAGCACATTGAGCAACCATGTAAAAGGTTGTAGATTTCCGCATTGAACCCAGCACACAAGGCACTTACACTACTAGCAGCCGAAGTTGAGGTTTCGATTACTGTTCGGTTACGATTCCAGTTACCCCATCTAAACAAATTCAGAAGAAACTGCCAGCATCAGACATAGCGATGCAAGATGAAGTTGTGTTTCGCCATTAAGTTACACATAAGTGGTGGAGAGATGTAGTATCGGTCACAGTGAAAGATATCGTTAACCAACACATAACAAATATGTATAAGTATGGATAAGTATATACACATGTATATATAAGATCGGTTAGCTGTGAAATATATATATGTATATTGTATATAGAATATTTATATAAAGGCATTAATTTGAGCACAATTTAAGAAGTTGCACACCGTAATAGAGGTCTTCGAGTAGCAACTAAGGTAAATTTTTATCAAACATGATATTCTACATAGCTGCCGCACGAAACAGAAATGGGTTCATACAAAACAAAAATAGGGTACCTATTATATATCAAATATTTAGAGAAGCAAATAAAAAGAAACTTGAAAATAGAAGTTTGGACAATGTAAATAGCAGATTCAATAGTTCAGTGTCAGTTATAGATAAAAAAAGTAGAAAGAATATTAATTTTGGCTATACCGAAGTTGTAATACTCTTCACGCACCTTTTATATCTACTCTTCTAAGTTCATGTTTCTAGTTGGTCCGAGGGTCGTGAAATTTACATGGTTGGTGGATATGGGTCAGATACTTATAGCGGCTAAATTTTTCTAAATTAAAGTATAAAAAACAAAAAACAAATTTTCTTATTAGAATATCAATTTGAATCTGGGTTTGATTGGGATGTCCCCCTCCTGGTGGATCAAGGTTCTTGATATTTACATAGTTGGTACAAATGGATCAGATACTTATAGTGTCCAGTGCATTCGCAATTTATGCAGATGCTTATTCAAACGGAAATTAATTTTTTTTCTTTTGAATTTCTGCTTTGTGCTTATCCCACGCCTCAGATAAGCAATAACAATTTGCTTACTTTGATATAGCGGGTCTTTTCGTCAATTTTAAATCAGACGTAATTCTTATTTTGTTTGTGGTTGCATTTCTTTTGTAATTGTGCGCATTTAGTTTTTGTGCACAAGTGACTAAGCGGTCCTTATTTACCGTAATTACAATGAAGAAAAGTAAAAGAAAAAAAAAAAAAAAACCTGTCTGCTGGAAAAACCAAACTAACAGTCTCCTGATATTGTCAAGAAGCAAAAAATAAAACAAGCTCTTCTCTACTACTGGCAGTGAGATTGAGCAGCGAATTCTGGATGATTTGCCATACTCATCTAAGGGCTTCATGCCTGTTGACATGTCTTCTGAGCGGTGTATAACACCTAATCGGTTTGGAATTTTCCACAAAGATGACGATGAAGTAAAATTGTCAGCGTCTGAAAGTGGTATGATGAAGGTACATCTGCCATGTTTCGACTCCTCAATTGTGTCTGAATATGTTGAATACCCAGGTGCTGGAAATCAGGATCCACCAAAGAGGCAACTAAAGCCTCCTCCCATAGTGGTCGATTCTGACGATTTGAAATCATTATAAAATATGCTTGATGACTCCATCAATGAAGAGGAGTACATCCTAAAAAGTATCTAAATGGGAATACGCATTATGCCTAAAGATGCTAATGCCTATCGAGCTATTTATAGGCTTCTACTAGAGAATGGTGTACAAATGTATACATATCAGCTGAAAGAAGAGAGATCGCACTAAGTTGTGATAAAGGGACTCCCATATTGTTTCCCAACTGAGCGAATAAAATCTCAATTGGAAAGAATGGGGCATGTGGTGCAAAACATCAACAACCCCAAAAAATACATGGGAGATATACAATATATGTTTATTTTGCAGGCATAAAATCAAAGTGGAGGACCCACACCGTCATCATGACGATGTAGTGCAATGCCACCACTGTCAGGAATACGGGCATACAAAGAGTTTTTGTCACAAAAGACTCATATGTGTAAAATGTGGGGAGGATCACTCCTCTAAGGATTGTACAAAGCAACCAAATTAGCCTGCAAAGTGTGCTTTATGTAATGAAGCGCTAACTGCAAATTACAAGTAGTGCGCTGTATATAAGACCATATTAGCCAAAAAACCACCTCAGTTGAAAAAATTGGGGCGTCTAATTCCCCCTCAACCACGTATGGTTAATACATTGTCTTATGCGGAAGTTGCAAATGGTAGAGTCTTTAATAAGTGATAAACTGCAAAAGCAGCAGAAACTACACAAGCTACAAATTCTGCATCAACAACTTAGACAACAGATCAGCAAACAACGGAACAGTCAGTACTACCGCGGTCATCCGATCAGCAGCAAGAACAACAGCAAAAACCACGTCCAGTAAAAGATCAACGTAAGGTTCAGCAGAATTCTAAACAGGAATATCTATACCAACAGCGCTCACAACAACTGTCAATACAACAGCAAGAAAATTTGCAACAGTGCTTCACACAGTCTCATCAATACCAGCAACCACAACAGCATTCATTCCAGCAACCACAACAAGCACAATACTCATCCCTACTTGAGCAAATTATTGTCCAACTGAAACAAATGCTTGAAGCGCTTGTTTTACTTATGTCAAATGAGACGCCAAACAACAAATAGGCTTGCACATTGGTGTCTGGAACACCAATGGACTATCTCGTCAAGCAAGCGAACTAGCATTGTTTATCTACCAGCACCACATTGATGTGTCTTCAATGAGACGCACTTTTGCTGCAAGTCAAATTATAAGCTTCATGGCTACTGTCTTTATACAGCAAATCACCCTGATGACAATCGCATGAGAGGACGGGCTGCTGCATGGAGATTTGGTTCTAGCTGCTGTCTATTGTCCACCAAACCATACTCTATCGGAAAGTCAGTACAGAGACTACTTCGGCGTGCTGGGCCTTAGGTTCCTTACTGCAGGTGACTGGAATGCAAAACATAAATTATGGGGTTCCAGGAGATCTACCCCGAGAGGAAAGATCATTCAATAGATAATCGTAACTACCTCGTATCAGGTGCTGGCGACAGGTTCACCAACTCATTACCCATACAATGGTCGAGTCCCAGATGCTCTTGACTTTGCAGTATAAAGAGGAGTTTATTTCAACTGTCTTAGATATGATTTCGGATCATATTCCTCTCATTATTGACATCACTGCATCTCCTTTAGCATACACATCTAAGCACCGACTTTTGACTTACACCATGTGCTTCTCCTCGTTCAAGAGCACAATGGAGCAAGAACTCAATCTCAATGTTGAACTTCTTGGCCCTGAAGATGTGGACTATTATTATTTTTTTTTATTTGTTTTGTACTAATCTAATTTCTATTCCACGCCACTTTCCCCCCGAGAGCCAGCGTGAGCTGGGGTCCATAAAAAACCGAAAAAGACTGGGTATCGACCACAAGTCACTTCGGTACTGAACTTCTGGAGATTAGTAACATGCAAAATAAATTGACTACTATACGGCTACAGACCTAATGTCATCAGCCATTTATACTAATCATAAAGCACTATAAAGATAAATTTAAATAAAGTGTGCGAAATTAAGTTAAATAGTTAAAATAATACTCTGTGTTATGGAGACTTAAGAGATTAGATTTTAGATGATCGGAAGAAATAGAATTAGATACAAGGTCATAGTGTAGATTGTAAGATTGACATAAAACACGAAAAGGATAATGCTGCAAATAAGTAGTCTTACATGTACCAACAAGTATAGCAGAATAATTCCTTGTAACCCGAGAAGGAACATTAAAATTAATACTACCAAGCAAAGAAGGGGAAAAGATGCTGCCTACAATTAGATTGTGCAAGAATGTTACACCAAGAGTCGTTCTGCGAATGGATAATTTCGGGAGGCAGATTAGTTTAAGACGGCTTTGGTAAGATGGAAGGTTCATATTGGGATCTCAGTGTAAGTGACGCAGTGCAAAAAGCAAGAATTGCTTTTGAACGGACTCAATACTATCACTATACATTTTAAACTGTGGATTCCATACACATGAAGCAAATTCAAGTATTGGTCTAACCAATGAAGTGGATAATAATTTGGTGGTGTAAGGATCATCAAACTCTTTAGACCAACGTTTAATGTATCCTAAAACACCTCTAGCTTTACATGTGATACAAGAAATATGCGACCCAAAATGCAGCTTTGGATCCATCAACACATCCAGGTCACTGAATTGTGTGACACGTTCTAGAATGTGATCATTAATGTGGTAGCTTTTTACAATTAAATTTTTACGGTAAAAGGACATAAATTTAATTTTACATTTGTCACAATTAAGCGAAAGATAATTTTTGGCCCACCACTGAGATAAGGAATCAAGATCTTCTTGAAGAAACATTTGTTGGACCGGAGATAGAATAGATAAGCATAACTTAACATCATCCCCGTACACTAAGACGTTAGAATGCTTTATGGCAGATGGCAAATCGTTTATAAGAATATTGAATAATAATGGGACAAGGTGGCTTTCCCGAGGGACACCAGAAGTTACACAAATAGTCTTAGATATAGCTGTTTTAAAAATAACTCTTTGGGTTCTGGAAGTTAGATAGGATGTAATCCAGTTAACTAACTTGGGAGGAAAACCAAAGGTATTCAGTTTTTTAAGGAGTACGAAGTGGCAAAAACTGTCAAAAGCTTTACTAAAAACTGTGTAAATGACATCCATTTGACGTTGTTGTGAAGAACTACAATTGACCAACAAAGTAAATTCTAATAAGTTGGTTGTAGTTGAACGCTTCTTGGTGAAACCGTGCTGTGAAGTACTTAATATACGGTTGAGGTATTGAATCGCTGCATCTATTAAGCTGCTGAACGTATAGTTCCTGCTCACCCTCCTTCATTTGGCACAGCTAGCCCACTTAGATATTTTGAATTTAGTTAACATAGCACGTAGGGACTCCTTCGATAGCTTATTACTTAATGCTGATCCAAATAAAAAGGTGAGAAGGCGACTCGTTGTTTTAAACGCCAACCTCTGAGATAAATTCCAATCAAGAATACCAACTGAGGCTTGCCAAATAACGGCACCCTGTTCTGTCATTTCGCCACACGAAGTCCACATGAAAAAGTTAAATAAGAAGAAGTGTCCCGGCTATGATGGAATTTACGGCAGTATTGCTAAGGTTCTCCCCACCAAGGGTATCCTATTCCTGACAACGATTTCATCACTTCCCCACACAGTGGAAGTGTGCTGAGATCATTATGGTATTGAAACCGGGTAAGCCGGAAGATTGTGTCGAATCATATAGACCGATAAGTCTGTTGCCCACATTTTCCAAAATATTTGAAAGAATATTTCTGGCTAAAATGATGGCAGCAGCTGGTGTCCAAAGAGCTATTCCTTATCATCAATTTGGATTCAGGAAACAACATGGTACTCCGGAGCAGGTTCACCGTATCATCAATCATTTCCTTACGGTATTTGAAAACAAAGAATACAGCTCCGGAGTCTTCCTAGATGTACAACAGGATTTTGATAAAGTGTGGATCGATGGTTTGATGCACAAGGCGAAGATGGTCCTCCCAACACAGCAATATTTACTGCTGCAGTCATACTTCTGCGGCCGCACACTTTATGTAAAAGATGCTAAATCTACCATCCGTAATATTGGAGCTGGTGTTCCGCAAGGCAGTATACTAGGACCAGTCCTGTACACCTTGTACACCGCGGATATGCCACTCCTGCTATCAATAGCTCCATACTAGCTACTTATGGGGATGATACCACCATAATCTGCAATAATAGTTCCATTGATACGGCAACGGCCGAAGTTCATGAATATCTCCATCGATTTTCACTCTGGACAAAGAGGTGGAATATTGGCATAAACTGGGGTAAATCTGTCCATTGCTGTTAGGCGAGGTGTTTGTTCCACAGTTACGCTTAACAACACAAGTTGATCGTGTTAAATATCTAGGAATGACTCTTGATAAGCGTCTTACCTGGAAAACCCACATCTTATCCACTACTGCAACTTGCTATGGTAAGCTAAAAAAATTAGCGCGGTTACTGCGACCTAACAGCCATTTAAGCCTGAGCAACATAGTTTTGGTATACCGTAAAATTGTACGTCCCTCCTGTACCTTTGGTATCCAACTCTGTAGCACTGCATGTGCATCGATCATAAAAAAAGTTCAAAGTGCAGAATTAAGCATTGCGTCGAATCACGAATGCTCCATGGTTCGTTCGGAATTCTGCAATTCACAACGACCTTCGACCTTCAGCGGCGCTTATGCACAAAAAGTTCTGAAGGAGACTTAAACGTTATCTCCCTTGTGATCTCGTGACCAGATCAATTAGGTTGGTACAAAAATAATGACCGTTTCTATATTGTTTATTTTTATGCATGAATTTCTGAATACATTTTTTAATGAATGTGGTCATGCTATATGTCGTTTTAAAGCGCGTTTTTCGCTCTACCTTTTAGACTAATTATCTTTTTATTATCGTCATACGTTTCTGATTTCCGACCACTTTTTGTGATGCTATCAAAACAAGAAATTCGCATTATTTTGCTTCACGAGTTCAAACTTGGCCACAATGCTGCGGAGACGACACGAAATATCAATAAAGCATGGGGCGAGGATATTGCTTCCGAACGTACCACACGTAGATGGTTTGAAAAATTTCGCGCAGGTGATACCAGCCTTGAAGATAAAGAGGGACGCGGCCGCCCATCTGAGGTTGACAATGACGAATTGAAAGACTTTATCGAAGCCGATCCTCGCAAAACCACACGAGAAGTCGCACAAGAACTCAACGTCGATCACTCAACAGTTGTTCGCCATCTGAAGCAAATAGGGAAGTCAAAAAAACTCGATAAATGGGTGCCGCATGAATTGAACGAAAATAAAAAAAATCGTCGTTTTGAGGTTTCATCGTCTCTTCTTCAGCGCAACAAAAATGACCCGTTGGTTTTTATTTCGATTAATAAATAATATTCTGAGCTGAGTGACGTTCATTTAAAGTAGCTGTTTGAAAACGGCCATTATTTTTGCACCAACCTAATACATAGCAATAATTTATTTTCAGTTAGCAGATAGTTTTATCACAAGCTAGTTAGTAAGCATAAACATCTAATGGAAAGGGTATAGGCCACTTAATATGTTTGACAAAAATTTACCAAATTAGCTTTAGTAATGTATGCATTTGCAGTATTCATCATTTCTTTTCCAAATTTTTTTTATTGTTTTTTTAATACAACTGTCTTCAAAATTCATTGAACTTATTTCTGATGTTATTTCGTCTAAATTATTCAATTTTTTTTGTGGCACATGCTAATGTGCCTTACGTAATTTTTTTTATAGTACAATATGTATTAATAACGCTTCTATTTCATTTAAATTAACTTGCACTTTGTTTTCATAAAATATCCTAAGCTCATCTCCATTATTTTTATAATATTGTACTTTTTGAACCAGTTCCAATACATTCCCAAACGTTTCTAACTTTTATTTGACAGGTCCTGTCATATAACTCTTCCGGCCTAATGTCCGGATTGTATTTCCTACTTAGAACCAATTTTATCTTGTTCCAGTTGTCAAAATCCTTCAAATGAAGCTTTTTTGAGGACGGCCATTGTTTATACTATTACTATACGTATTCTATGCGCTTTAATATTCTTGGTTATGTTCTCTCCTTTACATAACGAGTTGAGTTCGTCGTTAAAACGGATTCTGTATGTTCCGTCGCTTTCTCTGACTGGCCCAAAAATTCTTCTGAGTATTTTTGCGTGAATGTCCAGGATTCGCACCCATATGTTAACACCGGTTGAATTACCGAACTATAGATGCGTAGCTTGCACGATCGTGGAAGTTATCTGGACCTTAGTAGTTTTATGTTGGCGAAGTATGCCTTGTTTGCGGTCATGATTCTGTCCTGTATTGTGTCATGTATGTTGTTGTCATTGTTAATCAGAACACCGAGGTATTTAAATTGTTGTACACCCTCGAAGCAGTAGTTACCGATTGTAATATTTTCTGGGCGGCGCTTTTCTTCAAATCTCGAAAACTTCAAGTATTTTGCCTTAGCTTCATTTACTCTAAGACCAACTGATTTGGTGCCTTTTTCAATGCCTAGAATTATTTCGGACAGATATTTTTTGTTACGAGCTAAGATAGTTATTTCGTCGGCGTAAGCAATTGTGAAACCTGACCTACTGAAAAGGTTACCAAATTTTACCTCTTTTCTTATTGCGAAGTGTTACAGCAAGTTGAAAATAGATGTGGACAGTGAGTCTCCTTGTTTGACGCCGCACGAAATTTCAAAATGATCGGTTACCGCTTGTTGCACTACGACTTTTCCAATCGTATTATAAGGCGCGTTAGTTTTTTGTTTATGCCAAGGTTTGTTAAGGCTTCGGGAATTTTGCAACGATGTATGCTATCAAAAGCTTGTTTGAAGTCAAGAAAGAGCATGTGGACATCTACATTATGGTCGTAGCACTTGTCGAGGTTTTGCTTAAGCATAAATATTTGTTTCGTTGTTGAACGGTTGGGCCGAAAGCCGCCCTGGTATTCGCCTAAAATAATTTCCGCTGCATCAGTAAGCCTGGCTGCTAAAATAATCGAGAAGATTTTGTAGGCAGTGTTGAGGAGGGTAGTCCCCCGGTAGTTTTCGCAGAGAGTTTTGTCACCTTTTTTAAATAGTGGAACTACAAGCCCTACACGCCATGCGTTGGGAATGATTTCTTCGCGCCATAGTCGCACTATGAACTGTAGGACAATTTTAAGTCCTTCATCGTTTAAAGCTTTAATAAGTTCTATGGTAAGTCCGTCTTCGCCTGGTGCCTTATTGTTCTTCATACGGCACACTGTCTAACGAAGCTCCTCCAAAGTAGGTTCGTGTTCCGCGTTGTCATCTCCAAGAGGGGGGACAAGAGATGTCGACGTTGTTACAGGATTGTAAAGCTCGTTAAATAATTCTCTCCAGCGTTCAATCATTTTCCTCTCCTCGCTAAGTATGACACCGTTTTTATCCTTGCATGAAGTAGGTCGTGGTTGAAAGTCTTTTGTCTGCTGTTTGAGCTTGTGGTAGAAGATTTTGCTGTTTTTGCTGTTATAGTCTTCGACCATCGCTTCCAGCTCCAGTTTGAGGGCGTCTCGTTTCTTTTTTCTGCATAGTTTTGTGGCATATACTCTCTTGGAATTATAATTTTCCTTATTTGCTCTTGTAAGCCTATTGAGAAACTTTGCTCTTGCTTGGTTCTTCTTTGTTATTGCAAGCTCGCATTCGTCATCAAAACAGTCCGAGTTTTTGCTTTTTCTTTCTTTACCCAATACTTCTTCTGCGGCTGTGGTAATAGCGCCTTGAATACTCTGCCATTCCGTGTTTACATTGTCATCTTGAGTGCTTGGGTTATATTGGTGGGTAAACACTTTCTGGAATAGCGGGGCAACGTGTCTACTATTCAATCTGTCCAGGTTCCACTTCGGTCTGGATACCCCTTTCTCCTGCAGTGCTGTCGTGATTCTATGCTTGAATTTTGCCTTCACAAAAAAGTGATCGCTGTCTACGTTTGCGCTGCGGCAGGTGTGTGCATCTGTTATCGATGACTTCCATCGTCTGGATATCAGGACCTGGTCTATCTGATTCACTAACGACGCGCCTGGGATAGTCCAAGTCCCTTTGTGGATGTTTTTGTGTGGAAAAGATGTGCTACTTATGAACATACCCATGCAATTGGCGAAATGGCAAAACCTTTCACCATTGGGTGAGGTGATGTCGTGCAGGGAATGGAAACCCGCGACGTCCTTGAAATGCTTCTCTTTGCCGATGCGAGCGTTGAAATCCCCTAGGATGATGATGGTGTCGTAGGAACATAGTTTACTAATAGTGGATTCCAGGTCGGAGTAGAATCTGACTTTTGCTAGATCTGTTGCATCTTCTATCGGAGCATATGCTGATAGTATAGTTATGTTGTTCAACTTTCCTTGAATCCTCAACGAGCACAGGCGTTCATTTATAGGTGAAAAACCTAGCAGGTGTTTAAACATTTTTTTCGCTACAATAAAGCCAGTGCCATGTAGTCCACTTTTGTTCGGCGTCCCGCTGTAAAAGAACCGATAGTCATTTTTTCTTATTTTGCCTTGATCTTTCCAGCGCAGTTCTTGAAGTGCGAGGATGTCGACGTTTACTTTATGCATTTGTGTTGCCGCTTTATGCATCGCACCAGCCCTCAGTAAAGTTTGAATATTCCAAGTTCCAAGAGTAAAATCATTTGTCCTTTTTCGTTGCAGGGGCCGTTTCCCGTTAATCGTTTTGCTTATCCGAGGCTGTGAAAGTTTCGTAACATGATAGTTTTTATGATGTGGGTTGTTGGCCCAACGATCAACCAAAGACCAGATAGATTTTGGGTTTTTAGCTCGCTCTCTCGTTGGCCGTGACCTTAGGTTCCTGGTAGCTCAAAGACTGCCTCTCTCCATAGGTTGCTCACGTTGCCCGAGGAGCACGACGTGGACGTGAGAGTAGAAATTGAGCTCGGAGGACCTGCAGTAGCTGTATACTGTATGTACACTTGCATATTCACCAACTTCGTCCACTACACAACTTACACTTTTCACATACAAACAGTTATCATTAGTCCAGGAAAAGAGCCAAAAACAAAAAGGTGAAACTGCGGAAAAATTAGCGGAAAGCTGGATTTTTGCAGGAAGCTTCTCTTTATGGTTGTGAATAAAATCCCAAAAGTCCCCATCGATACATGTGCCGCGAAAAAAGTTACGGGGAACAAAGGTCACGAAAAACGGTTCATTTAAAATATCTCGGCAATGGTCACTTATATCAAGAATAAAATTGTCTACAAAAAACATTATATTACTTTTTTTCGTAAGACTAACGGTTCTCAAATAAATTCGATTCAAAAAGTTGAAAAGTACAATATGCTCGCCTGCAACTTCACTATTGCAAGTATTTCTCCACACAGACTTACTCCGTAAATATTAAACTTGGGGAGTCTCGTTTTAACTGTCTGTCATGCGATTTCTGCATCTGCTCAACACCTTTTTGTCAGTATTAAGAGGTTTTCTTGCGAATGGACGTGCTTACTTAATATTTTATTGTGCAAATTAAAAAAAAATTCTAAAAATGGCAGAAGTATGTTTCATTTGCGGTAAATCTTTGCTGGAAGGTAAAATTGTTGTTGTGGAACGAGGACTTGACTCGTTAAGACAGTCAAGTATTGAAAGAAATGCTGGAAAAGATGTGTATTTTAAAAACGTTAGTTCAGTGGTAATTAATGTGCAGTGCCGTAAAGAATATACACGGAAGTCTAGCTTATTGACATTTAAAAAATAAAATGAAGCCAGCACATCGGCATCTATAAGTCCGCAGTCACAGCAGAATGTGTTCCAGTGAACCATGCTTTTTATTTAAAAATCTTTGTATTTTTTGCGGTGAAGAAGCGAATGAGGAAAAAAAAAGAAAAAAGGGTAAATATTCGCCGTAGGATCCATCATGTATCGACACTTTCTTTTTATAACTCCATTCTCGAGATAGCAGAAAAGCGTAACGATGACGACGCTAAGAAAGTTACATGACGGATTATTTACGAACACGATCTCGTCGCTGCGGAGGCTCGATATCATTCTGATTGTTTTAAGGATTTCAGTAAGCTTACTGCTGTCAATACCGTTGGTCGTCCTGGGGGTAGTGATGTATTATTGGCGATGTAAGAAATATATTCATTTATTGAGAACAATGATGAATGTCAGTTCACTTAAAACGAATTAAAAGTTGTGTAGAAGAATTGCGTTCCAGATGACAAAATTAGTAAAAAAAAAAGCTAGTTCAAAAATATGGTAAAAGAATAATTGTTGCAACTAAAATTAGAAGTTTAACTATTATTTGTTTCACCGACACACAACTTTTTTAAATAAAGGAGGGGCTAGAATTCCATACTTACCAACTCAAAGAGGAAAGGGCATATAGGGCCGTTATAAAGAATTTACATCAATCCACCAACACCGACCACATTAATGATCAACTGGCATTGTTGGGGCACAATGCTAGGAACGTATCAAATGCCAAAAACAGAAACACTAAGCTCCCCATGTCAATTTTCTTTGTCGATCTTGAGCCAACTGTAAATAATAAATCCATATTTGACGTCAAAAGACTGTATAACGCAGTGATTGTAGTGGAGCCACCAAAAAAGTTTAATGACCTGGTCCAATGCCACCGTTGTTAAAAATTCGAATATACTAAACGGTTCTGCTACAAGCCGTACCGGTGTGTGAAATGTGGAGAATTTCACAAATCCACGGACTGCGAAAAGCCTAAGAAAGCACCAGCTAAATGTGTCCACTGCAGTGAAAGTCACACCGCTTTTTATAAAGGATGCAGAATCTACAAAGCAATAGTAGAAAGAAGAGACATGGGTAAAAGGAGGACCATTTTAGAGGTGGCACGACAAGCTGACAAATAGGCAGCAAAATAGACGAATCGAGAGATACAGCTAAACCAACGCTGCCAGGGGCCAAACCAAGGAAATCCAGCTGGAGCTGGTTGTCTCATTTTTGAGACAGTAATGAAACGACTGGAGGAGCTTTTGCAGCAAAACTCGCGACGGAGCTCAACCAGATGTTCACGAGTGTGTTGACTATCTTTTGCAAGTAAATCTTCGCACCACCTTCAGGAATTCCAACGGCCTATATTCAAATAAGCCTATTGTTGAACTATTCCTAAAAACCAACCATATTGACGTAATTTTCGTGTCCGAAACGAACAGATCTGTCCTATTTCAAAATCCAGGGATACGATTTTATACACGCAAACCATCCGAGTGGGAGAGTTTGAGGTGGTGCTACCATTTTGATAAAAACAGGTCTTAGCTTTGTAAAATTAGCCCATGTCGGACTTCACAGGATCCAAGCTGCTGTGGTGAAGGTTAAAAGTTCGCTGATATAACACTTGCAGCCGTCTACGTTCCTCCGCGTAATAGAGTGACACAGCATATGATCGAATAGGTCCTTGACGCCAAAACACTCGGTGCGGCTCTCGACTTTGCAACCCAAAAGGAGTTAGACTCTTCAAATGTTTACAAATCCTGAACATCACCAGTCACTCCTCAGGGGATCCAACCTACTGGCCCACTGACCCACAGAAGATCCCTGACAGTCTGGACATTGCCCTGACTAAGGGCATAGACCCGTACAAAGTTATCGCGGAGAACTGCCTGGAACTCTGCTCGGACCATTGTGCTGTTATAATCTTTATCAATGTTCCAGTGAATATTGTAAGCCACCTAAAATTGTTAGGAAATCCACAAATATAACCTTGTACCGCTCCTGGTTAGAACGAGCAGTCGATCCAAACTTCCAACTCAACTCCGGTGAAGAAATTGAAGATGCTGTAGAGTTACTTGCGCGCAATATCCACGAAGCTGCGAGTATCGCAACCTCAGCCCCCTCTGGCAAAACATACCCAAGCGAGATCTGCACCTTTGGTCTGCGGAGGTTGCCAACATGGTTCATTTGAGAAGGAGACTCAGAAGAGTGTGGCACATATCTAGAAATCAGACGGATAAAAACGCACTAAACCGAGCGACAAGAGAATTAAAAACTCTACTGTCGGAGTCAAGAAATAATGCTATCAGTGAATTCCTTACTGAAGCGGAGCCAGGCTGTGCCGAACATAATCTCTGGAACGCGACGAGCTACCTCAAAGAACAAACAAAGAGGAAAGCACCCATCCAGCGTCCTTATGGTTCCCGGTGCAGATCAAGTGAAGAAAAAGTTCAGGAATCCGCTAATCATCTGGAAGCCACATTCTATCCCTTCGACTTCTGCTCGCCTGCCGACAAACAGACAACTCTGGACTTCATTGATGTGGCTTGTCAGATGGACTTGCCAATTCGCCCAGTGGAAGTTCCTGGGGTAATCGAAGAGGTCAGATACCTGAAGAAAACTAAATCTCTTGGATACGATAGGATCAACGTATGTGCTATCCAAGAATTACCCCACAATGCTCTTCTGTACTTAACAGCGATTTGCATCTTGAGGCTCAGCCACTTCCCAACTCAGTGGAAGTTGTACAAAAAATTTTAAATACCTTCGAACTTGGTGAGTATTGCTCTGCTGCTTTCCTAGATGTTTGATAGAGTCTGGCATCCCGGCCTCCTGTTTAAGCTAAAGAAATTGCTGCCACCTCCATTTTTCTTGATACTGAGATCGTTTCTTAACAAAAGGACCTTCTATGTCAGATGCCAAGCTCAAGAGTCCGACATAAAGAGTATGCTAGTGGGAGTGCCTCAAGGCAGTGTGTTGGGACGTATCCTATACAAACTCTACACGTCTGATATCCCGATATTAAGGGACGAGAAACTCTCTATAGCGACATACGCGGATGACACTACTCTGTTGGTGAGTGACAGTGACCTGCTCTCCTTCAAGGCCAATTGGGACTCATGGAGCCTTGGCTGAAGAGGTGGAACATCTGCGTCAATGCAGACAAATCAACGAATGTCACCTTCACCCTGAACCGCTCGACTTGCCCTGCTGGTTTCATCAACGGTGACACCAAGAAGCTCCACTGTAAAGTACCTGGAACTGATACTAGACAGGCGTCTCACCTGGCAATCCCACATTATGACCAAACGAAGGCAGTTGGACCTGAAGCTTCGAAGAATGAGTTGGCTCTTCAGCAGAGACTCGAAGCTCAACCTACGAAATAAGATGGCTCTTCAGGTGAGACTTGAAGCTCAACCTACGAAATAAGTTGTTACTGTACAAAGCCATACTGAAACCGGTATCGACTTACGGTATACAGCATTCTCCAGAGGTTTCAGTCCAAGCTACTGCGAAGGATTGTAGAGGCGCAGTGGTTTGTCCGGAACTCGGTTATCCACCGAGACCTACAGATTCCAATGGTTAAGGAAGAAATCGTCAAGTACAGTAACAGATACCTCACTAGGTTGGAAGACCATGTAAACCACCTGGCATTGAACTTTTTGGACAACAGCAGCCATACGCGACGCCTGAAAAGGCAACACCCACTAGATCTCTCATTCCGTTTCCCGGATGAGTGATTAACTCATCAAAACCCTAATGTGACTTACATTTTACGATAAAATTCGCTGGTTGTTAGACGACAGTTGCAAATAAAAAACATAGCATAACAAAAAAAAAAAAAAAATATTTTCAGTTAGCAGATAGCTTAATCTACTTAGTAAGCATAAACATCTAATGCAAATGGTATATGCCACTCATGTGCTGTTTAATATGTTTGACAAAAATCATTTAAAAAAAAAAAATATTTGTGTTAAAGTTGTATTGTAATTGCTATAAGTTTTTTTACAATAACCACAGTGAAAATGACTGCAATTTGTTGTGGTTGAAGTAAATTTGAACTCAAATCGAATAGTTGATTATGCACAAAACAATTTGAAGAAAATTTTATATTGTAATTTTTTTTTCAATATTAATAATATAAGTAGCAGGAATAAAAAAGAAGCTGCAAGAATTATTTGCATGCAATGCAGATTGTTCTCAATCATGTATTTCTCTCACAATTTCCATTTTAATTTCTCACAATTAATTTGAAATTAACAAAACCCTACCAAATCCCAAGCCCATCCGGAATATCAGGAAAACGGATTGGGATAAATATACAGGCCTAGTAGGGAATACCCCTGAAACCCATGCATGCAGCACTCCAGATAGTGTAAGCAAGCTAGAAACTTTGGTAGAGTCTGTAACAGCAAAACTGAATGCAGCCTTGGCGCAAGCATGTCCGATAAGAAAACCGATAGGTATAGCCAAACCTCGGTGGTGGACAGGCGAGCTAAGTAAGCTTCGGGATAGCGGCAGACATGCCTTTAACAAGGCAAAATACACCCACCTTGAAGAAGACCGGGGAGGCTATAAAGAATCTCTAAAGGTCTACAAGAAAAGTAAACGAGCTGCGCAGAGGCAATCTTGGAGATCTTTCTGCGAAGAAGTGGAAGGTGCATCCGATGCTTCTAGACTCCGCAAAATTGGGAGCTACTGCAGAAGGCGGACGCTTCGTTCACCACAACAAGCAAAGAGTCATTAGAACTCTTACTAGACACACTTTCCGGGATGCTCGGACAACACTCAGCAAGACGCGGACAGTCTAGTGAATGGTCGTGAAATCAAGATTGATGCGATATCTGAGGACCGACTACTATGGGCAATTAACGGGCTTACACCTTTTAAATCTCCGGTGCCAGACGGGATTCACCCAGTGGAACTACAGAAAACCATTGGACACTTGACTGGCAAGTTAATGGCAATTTTTAAAGGTTGTCTCAAGATTGGCTGCATATCTCAGGGATGGAGACGAGTTAAGATAGTTTTCATTCCAAAGGCAGGTAAAAGCTCGCACACCCATCCAAAAGACTTAAGACCGATCTCTTTATCTTCCTTTCTACAGAAGACACTAGATATGCTGATTGAAATCTACTTAAGATTGACGATAGACAGGAGGTTGATCTCTCAATCTCAACATGCCTATACCAAGGGGAAATCAGTTGAAACAGCACTACATTCCCTCATCTCCACTGCGGAGGGACCTCCGCATCGGCAGGACTTCACCTTAGCAGCATTCCTCGATATAGAAGGGGCCTTCAACAACGTCACTGCAGCACTCACTGTCCTGAGAACGGAATCGAGCCTAGTGGAACTCATCGACAAAATGCTAAAAAGCAGAGTCGTTGAAGAAGATCTGGGAGATTCTAAACTTCGGAAGGCAGTGAGAAGAGGAACACCGACAGGTGGTGTCCTCTCACCGTTTTTATGGAATGCAGTAGTTAATAAACTACTGGTAGGTCTAGAATCGATGGGCTGCAAAGTGATCGCATACGCGGATGACGTTGTTATTGTCGTTTCTGTAAATACTTATCTACTCTGAGAGACCTTCTGAAGGGTGCTCTGAATTTTCTTTCCAAGTGGGCGGAAGATTGTGGTCTTGGAGTCAATCCGGACAAAACGCAAGTCATCCTCTTCACTAGGAAACATAAAATCCCCTATAGATCCGATAATGCTTATGGAGAAATGTCTGATGAACTCGGAGGAGACAAAGTACTTAGGTTTAATCATTGACAGGAAACTGACATGGAAGCCGAATACTCTAGAAAGAGCTAGGAAGGCTAGCGTGGCACTCTATGCCTGTAGAAGAGCAGTATGCAAAACATGGGGAATCAAACCTAAAACTGTATATTGGCTCTATACATCAGTTGTCAGACCCATTCTCCTTTACGGAAGTGTTGTCTGGTGGACTGCGATGCAGAAAAAAACCTACCGTGAAATTATCGGTAAGGTTCAAAGATCGGCGGAGGTGGCAATAAGTGGTGTCATAAGAACTACGCCAACTATGGCGTTGGACATCATCTTACACCTGCCACCGATCGATCTTTTCTGCAAACACCTAGCGGCATGCTCAGCCGTTAGACTCAAAGCATGCTCACAATGGAAAGGGAGTTCATATGGGCAAGCAAGCAATCCAGCACCTCTTCTGCTCATGTCCAGCTCTGGCCAGAAGCAGAATACGTTTCTTGGGTTCCCCCTTCCTAACAAGCATAGATAACCTATATCAACTAGGCATTAATAACCTCGTTCGCTTCATCAAAAGCTCCGAATGGTTCAATTCGGTTGGGAGGTAGCTAGACCCCTCCCTTGTGGTTCACAACGGACCCATCTTGCGGTCTAAGTGGCATCACTCGTTTAGCGATGCAGCTGCCTAACCTTACCTTCTCACAATTGGCCACAACGTTCTATTTGTATGTATAATCAAAACGAAAAACATTTGTTCTCAGAATTCACAAGCTTGCAAAAACTCGCAACAGTACTCGCACTGTGAACGTAGTATGAGGTTACATTTGGAATCTGAAGGTTCTAACATATAGATTCTATATAAAATCATTCAAAAAGTTTTTTCAATGCAGGCCTGTGTAATTGATGTACTTAAAAACTGGTTAAAACTAAGCGGATATTTAATAAATTTTTTTTTTTTTTTTTCATTATTTTTATACTTCAAAATTGAGATATCCCTATTACAATGTGGTCGTAATCTTAGATATTTCTTTTTACCCATCTATTCTCAAAAATATCACAAAACAGAAATCATACTGTTACTGTTAAGCCATTTTTCCATATGGAAAAGAGCTTTTATCATCAAAGCTTTTGAAATCGACTATTTCGATAATTGGACAAAATGTTAAATATTTGTGTACACTGTTATCGCTCTGTAAAATTACGGACAAAGAAATGTGTTAAAATGATTGCGTGTCATAGTGATCCATTTTCAATGAATTGTGAAAAATTATCGATTTTCAAAAATATTGTGCCATCAATTGCATACATTCGCAAATACATATAAGATAAGATCAGGCTTGTCAACTTGGGGGAAAAAATCAAATTCAGAAAAAAAAAAATTAAATAGTCAGAATTACTCGGAGAACCCCTAAAAACACCTGTTTTAATTTTTGTATAATATTTTTTAGGGTTCCGTACCCATAGGGAACTGATGGGACCCTATCACTAAGTTTACAATGTCCGTCCGTCCGTCCGTTTCCTGCTCTATCTCATGAACCGTAATAGGTAGAGAGTTGAAATTTTCACAAAGTGTGGAATTCACTTGTGTGTAGAACGACAAATACTACATACATTTTTAGAAGCATTGTTCTTTAATTTAACCTTTTGTTTAAACATTTTTTGTTTTTTTTTAGTATACTTTTGAGCTGTTAATTGTAGTATACTTTTAATCTATTAAATATAAACATAATTTTATATTTTAAGCAAAAAATCTTGTACGATGGTACGGAACCCTCCGTGTGCGAGTCCGACTCACACTTGGCTGATTTTTTTTTTTAATATTTAATATTTCCTACATATTTTCATTTTCTTCTAAGTTGGCAAACCTGCATAAACTAAAGTTTACAGAGTGGAAACATACATTTTACAGATTATTACAAAAACAGCTTTTTCAACAGCGAATCTTTCAACGAGTTTTTTTGTGATATTTTGTGATATTCTTGAGAATAGGTGGGTTAATCACCACAAATTTAAAAATAAAAGATGAAAAAATTTTATAAACAAAAAAAAAAAAAAAAAATTTATAAAATCTCCCTAGAGATCAACTTCAGATTTTTGAAGTTTATTTTTTTTTCCAATATATTGGAAGTTCATTAATTTATTTAAGGTTATCTGAGTGCATATTTCGAGGCGTTAGCACTGTAGCTTAAATTGATAATTCCGTTTTTAATATCCCAGAGTAATAATAATAATGAAAATAATGTTCGTCCACCCGTGTATATCCATGCTATGCTCTCAGTTTTTCAGCTATTGTGCTGAAAAGGCAAATGGTAACATTTTATTGTCATATCATGTATCTCCCATACAAAATTAAATAAAAATTCATAATAGTTTTTTATCTATATAGCACGTGTGTCTTATTTGACTACTCAACTCAGACTGCTCTCTTTATTTTTTCTTCTCAATTCATCAAACAGAAAACAATATTATAATATCATTTAACATAACATTACAGTAACATAACATAATTTAAACATAACTTAACTTAACATTGCACCAACATTATATAACCTTATTACTAATCTATTACAATTGAAATTATATGTATATGTACATACCAGGCTTACCAACTTAGGGGTATTTTAAAAAGATGGAATCAGAAGAAAACGCAATTATTTTTGAAATATTAAATAATTTATAAATAAGGAATATTACAAAATGTTAATTGGTTTGTTTTTTAGGGTGTTTTCCCAGTAATTGTGACTATTTATTTTTTTTCTGAATCTGACTTTTGAAAATACCCCTAAGTTGGCAAGCCAGGAACATACATGTATTCAAAGCAGTTTAAAATTACTTCAGTGATATTGAACATCAACTGTCGGATGTCATACATCTCTTTATCATTAATTGTATTTGTACTTATGATGTTACAACAACAACAGAACTTCAATGATCGTCGAATTACTATACCAAATAAAATGAAAATGAACGACTGATCTAACATTCAACATACATCCATATTTAACTGATTAATATAATAGATACAATTTACAAATAGTAAACAGAAAAAATCAGTATTTAAAAAATTCACACCAAATCTTATGGGAAATTATTTTTATACTTTCATAGGGATAAATATCAGTGTTCCGAAAGTCGTGCTAGTGAAGGCGGTGAGAAAGCACATAATGATGATAACAATGATGTTCATGGTAAAAGTGATCATAGTGATCATTATAGTAAAAACTACTTCAACAATTCAACGAATGATGATATGCAGCCTGCTGTTGGCGATTCAATCTTAACAACAGAACGTTATCGACAGAGTGAGAGTTCAAATTCGATTAATTGTAAGACAACTCTCATGAATTACTCAAAATCTGCAAGAACCGAGGTCTCAACCATTAGTAACAAAAGCTTCACAACTAAGAAAACCACTGTATCAATCGACTCTAATGATCTGATCTTGTCACTTGGCAACTTAAATGATAGCGTTTCATCAATAGAAGAGTCGATGATAACTAAATACTCTATTACAGAGCAACCATACACAACAAGCCAAGAAGAACAAATAGAAGCACTTAATACAAAAACTTATTCGTCTCGTTATAAAATTACTGATAAAGCGTTAATAAAAGAAAAGAATTATGATGAAGCTTCTGCAACCAAATCATCTGACTGCATTGAAATTGAAACGAAACGAAATCAACCTCCGTATTTTGCAGAACATTCAATGTTTAATAAAGAATTAGCTGCTGTTGTAGCATTAACAAAGGGTACAGGGTCTGTATGGAAGACACCAAAAATCCATTTTGACAATAGTTACGAAGGAGCGGTCCATTCTTTCAATAGGCACTAAACAATGGAAAGCAACAAAAACAAACGAAAAAAGTTGCATTAACAAAAATATATGTCGATGTGAGATGACGGTAGAATTTCGAAATTCGAATTATCAAAAATTATTGAGTCAAGAATATAATTTTCATATGCGCTCAAGCAAGGGACGCGATCAAGAAATAATGGAGTCAATGAATGAAACGATTAAAGCAAAGCGTGCAGAAGATATAAAATCATTAAATGAATGTGGAATGAAAAAACATTATCAAGCAACATCAGAACAGTCGTCAAACACCACAGCAGATGAATTGATAAAACAAGATGCTACCAACCAAAAGCATAAAATTCAACAAAATATACGCGCATCGAATCCAAATGATTGGTATTTTACCTATCCAAAACAAACAAAAAATATTCAGACACCTCCAATACCACAGAATAACAATAGCAATAGTAGGATCAGCAACAAGTGGTATAACCAATTTAAGCATCGTATGCAAGCAAAATATTCCCAATCAATTATGCAAACAGATTTAAGTGATGGACAACAACAAATACAACAAAAGTTGGAAAATTCAACAAAACCTCATTTCATTCGTTTAGAAAAACAAAATAGATTTGAGCAATTAGAAAGCTCCAACCAAAAGAGACATCAAACGCATCAACGAAAACAACAAGAGATTGAATTGCGTAGAGTTAAAATTGCAATGGAACGTGAGGAAAACGAGATGCACCGTCAAGCAATCCAAGCAACAAAAAAGATGCGTCGTCAATTGAATGCAATTAAGGCAGAAGGTGGTGGTGCTGGTATTGGTTTAGACACACAACAGCAGATCATTCATAACACCGATCAACAAGCTACTAATAACAAATACCCTCATTTGAAAAAAAGTTCATTAGATCAAAAAATCAACAAAGAATATGACAATAGGAATGAAATGCTACCATCATGTTACCAGTTGCGTATCACAAATCTTGAAACAGAAGTGGAGAAATGCAAACGTGCCTTGGTCGACTATGTGCAAGACAACAGAGAATGTTTAAGTGAAGAAAAAGTACGTTATCACTACGAACGCTTAAAGACGAGGAAAAAACAAAAAAACATACATCAACAGCAGCACCAGCATTAGTACAAAATAATATTGAATTAATAAAAAAACAGCCTGTGCCAACAGATAATAAAGAACATTCAAAATATAATCATCCTAGTATTACAAGCGTTGCTTCTGTCACTGCTACTCTTGGTGGTTGTTATACTCGTGATCCATTTTTCAGAAAGCTTACAAATTCTGAAGAGAGTAAATATCAACATTTTCGACAACATCAAGAGGTTATAGACCATCAAAAACTTGATAATTATATGGAACGCGTAGATGGTCCATATATTTTTAATGTGCATAATTTATATTGCGGACATAAACAACAGGAGCAACAACGACAGCAGCATCAACATAATAAACTCATAAATACAATTGATGATGTCTACATAAAACCTGGTATCCATAGCATTGACAGCGTATTTCTTCATAGTCCAGATTACAAGTCATCATCATATGTGTATGGACAAAAAAAGCAACAATATGAACAAATTTGTATACCAGAAAAACGTTATAATAATTTTCTCTATACAAGAACTGCAATACCTGAACCAGCATCTTTACCTGCTTCAATATCTTCGCATCTGTCAGAACCTATGACAACGACGTCGAAACCAAGAACTAAAGAGCAGCAAGAGCAACATCAACAGGAGCAGTCTCGACGTTTTTGCCCTAGACATCCACATAAACATCAACAGCATCAACAAGGGTCTGAACAATTTTCAAAAAAAAATGGATCATTTCGTGATCGTAAATCAGGACAAGATGGTTTTAAGCAACCGGAGCAGCAACCGAAAAAATCTCATACTCATTTATCACCACCAACACTGCTTTTATTATCAAGGCAAAAAAAGTTTCATTTGTCTAAGACAACAGCAGCAGCTGATGCAGTTACAGCAGCAACAACAACGTCAACGACAGCAATATTTTCATCAGTTGTACCACCAAAAACGCAACAACAATACAATGACACCAATCATGGTACTCAAAAAACCGTCCACCATTACCACGTTATCTCGATTCTCAAGCCTATCGCGGTTAATTTTAAAAACAAAACCATGTTGATCTGTGTCGAACATGAAAAATGCTATCAATACAATTTTTGATAATATTGGCCGTTATTTGCTTACTTAGTCTTTTTTTCTTTAACAGAAAATATAAGATACGAGTGGAAGGTTAAAACTCTGACAAAATTTGCAAATTCACCAGAATATAAAACAAATAATAACCAATTCATCAGATCGTTTAAATAAATTTGACACTATAAATTAAAATTCTCATTTTTTTTTGTTAATATTAAGATAAAGCTAAGTACATATCTTAATAATTGAGTTATTTATCTTTTACAACGGTAAAGAAATATATATAAATATGTAAGTAAAATTCAGAGTTCTGCTGAACTCAAGAAGAACATAGAGCTCTGATGACAACAACAACAGAAAAATATAAAAAAAACTAACTTTGGCTATGCCGAAGTTGTAATACTCTTCACGCCCCAGATAGTGGTCCGAGGGTTTGTAGATATGGTTCAGAGACTTATAGTGTCCAAATTTCAGTTCAATAAGTCCTGGTAACCCTAGGATCATGAAATTTATATGGTTGATGGATATGGACCAGAAACTTGTAGTGTCAAAATTTCAGTTCGATACGTAAAAAAAAAAAAAATTCTAATAAGAATATTAATTTAAAAGCGGGTTTGTATGGGAGGTACCCCCCCCCCCCTAGTCGTCCGATTCGGCAGATTCACGAACTTGATCGGCGATAAGTAAAAAGAAACCTATGTACAAAATTTCAGCTCTCTAGCTCAAAAACGGAAGGATGTAGAAGTGCGAACAGACGGTCAGAAATGGCTAGATCAATTCGTCTCATCGAGCTGATTACAAATATATACACTTTATGTGGTCTGCGATGTCTCCTTCTGTGTGTTACAAACTTCATGACATACTTATAATACTATTCACTAACGTGAAGAGTATAAACACTTGAACTCACAAGTTTTTACTCACTGTGGAAAGGTTATTACATAGATACGAAGTGTAACACGTTGCGTGAGGACCCCTAATTTACACTAGAAACTTCTATCGAGGAAAACCGACATAATATAATAAATTTTGGTTATGAAACTAATTATTGTGTTTTCTTTATTTAATAAAAACATAGGACCAAAAATGGTAAGAAAAAAATATCGGAGAATGATGATGGTTGCAAAAACAGCGTTTGCAAATTCTAACGATTTGTTGCCTTACAACACTAAGTTCGAAAACTAAATCAAAGAACAGTAGATGACAAATATCCTATTCTTGCTGTAAGGGTAATCTTAGCAAATTTGGAGATAGCCAAGTTTTTTACAACTCTAGATCTAAAGTCAGTTTTCAACGAAATAGTTTTAGCGGAAAGTAACCGGGAAAAAGTCGGTGTGCTCGTTAAGAAGCGGAAAATATGAATTTTATAGACTTCCGTTTATTCTACAAAATTTGTATTTTCCAGAGTTCAATCGATGACATACTAAGGGAACACATAAGAATAAATTGCTATATTAACGTAGACGACGTAATATTCTACTCGGAAACGAAATAGGACCATGTGTAACATATACTCCTGCTCACTTGAATAACACCCCCTACATAAATATATTTAAAACCTCATATTTTCCGATACAGAGATGATAGAGACTTAGTTTTTAACTAAAAACAAGGAAAAAAAAACTAACTTTGGCTATGCCATCCCTCTTCTATTGGTCCGAGGGTCTTGAAATTTAAATGGTTAGTGGGTATGGGTCAGACACTCATAGTGTCCACATAATAATATAATAGTAATAGTAGTGTTCGATACTAAAAGAAACAAAAAAAATTTACTAATACGAACTTGAATTTGGATCCTGGTTTGTAAGGAAACAAAAAAGTTTTTCCAAATAAGGACAAGAATTTGGAGGCTGGTTTGTGTGGGGGGTACACCCCCTAGTGGTCCGATTCAACTGATCCGTGCTGAATTTCAGCTGCCTAGCTCAAAAACTGATGGACTAGTTTGCATACATACAGACAGACAGACGGGCAGAGGGGACAGACGAACATGGCTAATTCAACTCGCCTCGTCGATCAAGAATATATATACTTTATGGGGTCTCCGATGTCTCATTATGTGTGTTACAAGCTTCATGACAAACTTATAATACTATTCACTGAAGTATATGAAGAGTATATTTTGTACGGAGCTCTCTTTTTACCATACGCAGTACACTTGTCGGAATCAGCCGAATCGGTCGACTAGGAGGGACACCCCCCATACAAACCTGGATCCAAATTCAGGTTCTTATTTGAAAAACTTTTTTGCTCTTTGTACTATCGAATTGAAATTTAGACACTATAAGTGTCTCACCCATATCCACCAACCTTATAGGGTTCTCGGACCACTAGCTGGGGCGTGAAGAGTATTACAACTTCGGCATAACCAATGTTAGCCTTTTTTTTTATTTTTTTATTTTCATATTTTAACCATTATTCGTCATAATTTCCTTACACATTGTTTGCGGTTTTAGACTTACGTCTCAATACTAGTGTTCCAGTTTGCTCCACATGTAAAGCAGCTATGGACAAGCAGAAAATACCAACTATTTCTACCTACAATGGGTTTTTGTATCCAACAATCCCATCGCATTTACCGCCCCTGGATCTAGTTTCGAAACCACTTATTTCACCCAGAATACCATTTATGCAGATACGAAGATCGAGGTACGTTCATGGTCAATATGGTATTTATGGGCAAATTATCAATATTCCTGTTAATGTCAATACCATGGTTAAACAGCTACCGAGAAATATTGAGGATGACCATTGCTTCTATGTTCATATAAAAAAAAAATTGATTCATAAGACTAGTTGCAAAGTGACAAATTTTTTCAATTGACACCTGACGAGGGGGCAAATCGAATAAGCATATTGTTTGATGATTAGGCGGAGGAGCTTTCATTTCCGACTATCTACGGTGGACAGTTTAGAAAATTTAAGGAGGGATTTAAAGTAACTTCATTTATGCATGCTACCATTGAACTTCGTCGTACTGATCGTCGAGGTGCTGATCCTGAACACCTTTTATATATGGCTGCTAAGATCATGAGGCAACGGGTGAGGGATAGTGTTACAGTTGCTTACAAACACGTTCGTTGTAACACTATTACGAAACAGCAGCTTCAGTCTGAACATTATATCAATGCATGCATCGAAAGTAATCTTGCTTTTCTTCGTTGTATTCCTAATTCGACTTGGTATTGGGCGGATCGAAAAAAACAATTATTTGCGATGCTTAGACAATTGGGATCACCAACAGCTTTTATGACCTTGAGTGCTAATTGAACTGGCTGGACGGATTTGTTAAAATTTTTGTATAAATTACAAATAAACGGAAAACATGTTTCAGATGAATTCATATTAGAAATGGATTACATGCACAAGGCCAAATTAGTTAATAATGATGCAATTACATGTACCATTTATTTTAATAAATTGGTCAATTGTTTATTGTGTATATTGTAATCAATTTCAAAAGGATTGAATTTCAGCATCGAGGTAGTCCACATGCTCACATTCTTTTATGTTTAGATAACGCACCTGCAGATTTAAAAAATAATAGCTATCATGTTATCAGTATGATTGACGAATTATTTTCCATATCAGAATCAGGGGCATGTGGAAATATGAAACTTCAGACTCACAAACACACATTTACTTGTTTTAAATGGAAGGATCCTAATAAAAAAGAAAATTGTACATTTGGAGCTCTCTTTATGCCAATACGAAAAACTATAACATTGATACTAATGATGCCAACTGATCCTGGTTTTTCTGTAGATTATTTTAAAAAATGTTTAATGGAACATTATAAACTACTTAGGAAAATTTGGAAAACTTGTACTATACCGATTTCGATCACTTTTACACTCATAACAGAATTGTGTCGAAATTACTACAATATTATTCGGGCTGGAATCACACGACCGAAGTTGTTTTATCGCTGAGCACCAACTGAAAAGTGGCACAGTATATACAATCCATTTTTTTTGCATCATCTGCGTTCTAATACAGATTTTCAAATAATTCAAGGTGAGTATGATTGTGCTGCATACGTTGTTGAATACGTCAATAAACACAATAGGGGTATCAGCAATTTGCAACGACAAATCATTAAGATTATGGAGGAACTTCCTGAATTCGATATTATGGAAATAACGGGGAAAATGAGTGCCGATCTGCTAAATAGTGTAGAAATGTCAGCACAAGAAGCTGCTTCATTATTGTTACATCAACCTATAGCAAAAGCATCTATAGCAACTATTTATATACCCACTATATACTCCTCCGAACGTCAGAGAATCAGGAAAGCGCTTAAACAATTAGAGTCTTTGCATGATGAATGTACTGATATATGGAAACAAAACTAGTTAGACAAATTTGGGGGAAGACCCGAAACTGTCAATATTGTAACTTTAGCGAAGTTTGTTGCTGAATATTACATTAACCACAAAAAAGATTATGTTGAAAGAGAAAAACCTAAGGTTATCGGATATAGAAACTATGATTAACTATAACGATTATGCACAAGAAATTTGTTATTGCACATCCCATTCAGAAGTGAAGACAACGACATTCTTGCAGAGAATAAATACCTTAAAATTTATCAAGACAACGAGCAAATGATTTTAGAGCGCAGAAAGGAATTTGAAACAAATCTGGATTTAGAGAAAACTGTCGAAATTTACAGGCAGATGTGCAAAGAAGATGAATATGACAATGAAGATGGAGATGAAGAAAGAATTCAGGCAAACGTTATCTTTGAAGCTGATCCTTATCAAAGACTCATCCATGATCCACATTCTCACATTAATGCTGATTGACAAGGTGCGGCACTCAGTACTCTTGGTGCGATCGCAAAACGAAGAGAAAATTTGATTTAATGAGAACAGCAAATAAGGAACAAAAGGAGCTATTGATGCATATTTTATATCATCTACAAACACCAAAAGAGGCACCGTTTCAAATATTTTTAACTGGCCCAGCAGGTTGCAATAAGATTTTTGTAATCAAACTTAATATTGATATACAATATATAGTACAATAGGTTTACTGATAATGATGGTTTCTGCAATGCTTACATAGCATGCGCTTCAACGGGTAAAGCTGCTGTGGCGATCGATAATACCAACGTACATAGTGCTCTTCAGAATACGCTTTCAAAATTTCTGTATTTGTGATCCGAAAATGTCCATCTGTATCAGATCTATATCTCTTTTCAGAGATGTAAAAGTGTTGATCATTGACGAAGTACGCATGATTAGTGCAGAACTATTAACGAAATTCGATTCACGTTTGAAACAAATTTCCGGAGACCATAATTCTGAATTTGGTGGTATTGATGCCATTTTAATTGGGGACTGACGCCAATTACCACCAGTTAGAGAAACACCAATTTAAAATAATATCAACTAACTCAAGTTATGAGACAGATTAATGCTGCGTTTTCTTTTATACTGACGAAAATAGGGAACGGCGGCATTCTACAACAGCAAGAATTGGATCTTATTGAATCCAGATTTTTCACGAAAACCGAAGCTCAAAGACTCTACTCTGAAGGAATCTGCCTCAATTGGAAAGGTAAGGTTGTAGAAGACTACAAAAATCGCATTTTACAGCAAGCTCCAAAAAAATATATCTCCATAGCCAATGACGTCATTACTGGAATTGAAAATACTACACAAGAAGCTGCTTTTATACAAAAGCTGCACAAAATGTCTCTTATTGATACTAGGAGCTACATTATCAAACAACTTCTGTTATCAATAAACATTATATCGTAACCACAAATGTCGATGTATCCGACGGCTTAGCCAATGGTGCAGTTGGCAAGCTATTTTATGTACAAATAAACGAAGAGCACATTGTCTGCAGAGTTTGGTTAGAATTTCCATGTTCACCAAACATTGGAAAACAACTGAGAAAATCGTAAAAACTTTCCTCTCATCGCAGCTTCTGCAATGACCATTAATAAATCACAAGGTGGAACTTTTGATCAAATTGTTTATGAATACGAAAAGATACACTCACATTCAATGGTTTATGTTGCAATGTCGCGCGTAACAAGCATGGAAGGATTGTTCATTGTGTCGCCTGATGATAATGCAAGTAAATTTAAATTTTACCATAATTGCCTGCAAACATTAACGACTTCATCAATTATTCAAGAATTCCAAAGATTGTCGTTGAATACTTTGGAGACTAGAATCGAAGTCGTTATGAATTTTATAACAAAAAACAAAGGATTTTCCATATACACGCTCAACTGCCAAAGTTTGCAAAGTCATCGACTCAACTTAACTGATTCCGTTTCTCAAAAAAGCAATATCTACTACTCAGTGAAACGTGGATGAGTAACGATCAAGAATTTGATATTCCGAATTTCAATTGCATTATAAAATATAAAAGACCAGATTTTCGTGCTGGAGTAGTAGCAATTTAAAAAACCTGAGTGATACAGTCCGCATAGTTACAGCAAGTATGGATATAATTATGGAAAAGAATACGGATCAATGACGAAGGTCAAGTAACGGCGACATTTGTTCCACAACATGTAGGATGGAGAACGGTTTTCAAATAAGAATGACAGTTATTTATATATCGCCGGGTAGAACAATTAATGAATTAACGTTCTTCATCCATACATCACTTTTGGAGTTTATTGAGGGGGGTTCTGCTCTACTCGGACAAAATTACCATAAAATTCCATTTATTTTGGCTGGTAAATGTCAATACTAGAGGTGTCAAACTATCGATAGTTTCACCATCGACAGTGTTCGATAGTTTGAAAAACTATTAATACTCATCGATAGTCTAAAAAAAATAAACTATCGATAGTACAATCGTATAAAAAAACTTCAAATGAAAAGTGAAATTTGTCTATAGTTGATTTTTATTGAAAAATTGGTTAATTTGTAATCAAAATAAATGGATACGCTGATTACATTTTATTTGGTTTGTTTAGAAATAAGGTATTCACACCATTTGTTTTCAAAAAAAAAAACATAACAAATTAAAATTATTTTAAAAAATAATTTAAACAAAACAAGACTTATCAATATTCATTTTATAAGGAGATAATAAATTCATAAAGATCAAATGAGATCAAAGTTTAAACATTCAGTGGTTTTCTTTAGTAAAGAAATTACAATATAAAAATTAAACCATCCAATAGTTTTTGTTGATGAACAACAGCATGTCGACATTTTTGTCCTTCAGTCTCATACGTCTGTCCGAAATTAACTCTCCATTGAGACCAATGTTATTTACTTTTAAATACCTATACTAACCTTCCAATACTCCAATGGGTCTGTATGTAGTGGTTCATTGGGCTTTTCCGTGTACTCACATAGAGTAGTAATAGCATCAACTCTGTTTGATTTTATGAGAGCTTTTCGGTCAAAAATTCGTAAATCTGGGGAAGTTTTATATTTTTGGATAATGACGGTTCCTCCCTTTTGTGACTCGATGTCGGTGCAGAAATTTTGTTGGTAATAACTAGTTCATTTTCCAGCAAATTAGATGCTTGGGTCACATTTTGACCCGACCAAAAGCCATTTTTTTTGAATCTCGGATCTAATAAGGTAGCCAACCTTGAATCACTTCTTAATTCATACGGAAACAGCCTTTCTTTAATTTTTTCGAATAAATACAATCATGTTTCCAATCCTACAGTCGTTTGCAATTTCAATTGAATATGCGAAATCGTCACATACTGATTCCCCGATAGAATGCTTGTATTTGTGTTAAATGGTTCCAACAATATACAAATGTCTTGCAGTTGCTCTATTTCATCTGCTTTTTCGTCACCCTGCTCTTTTTTCAATTTTGCATATGCTATAGTGCTACTTTTGAAATAGGCTATAATGCGTTTGCACTTTGTCAACAAAGTTTTAACTTTTTCAATGGACAAAGCGTCTTGTACGACAAGATTGATTGAATGGGCAAAGCAGCAAAGATTTTTCTTCTGAAGGAGTTGATAAGCCTTTATCATTAATGCAGCATTATCTGTTACCACACAGTTCACTTTATGGAATATATTCCATTTATGCAAGCATTCGCGCAGAGATTCCAAGATGTTTTCAGCTGAGTGATTCAGTTCATTAATTAGTTCAAAAGTTTGAAGTTGCTATCTATGTAGTGGCACGTAATAGTCAAGTAGATTATATTTGCCTTTGATGACCAACAATCGGTGGTTATAGCACAGCTCTCAACTTGATCAAGTGAAACTTGCAACTTTGTTTTCACATGATCATAAAGCTTTTGCAAATGAACATGAATGGTATTCCGTGATGGAAAATCATAGCGTGGATCAAGACGGTGCCCAAAGTCTCGAAATCCTTGGTCTTCGACTATGCGAAACGGTTGTATATCTGTTGCAATCATTCTTGCAAGTGCTGAATTAAGTTCTGCTTTCCGCGCGGTGCTATTGTCATACGTAATATTTTAAATTCTGCTTTATTGTTGCTGTAGGGTTTTTGGGCTCATCAACAAAATGATGAGCACGCTTTAAATGGTCAAGAAGGTTGGACGTGTTTCCGCTTGTTTTATATGATTTTTGGCATTTCAAACATTTGGCGTACTTTTTATCCGCATTTAATAGAAAATGCATCCAAATATCCGAAAGTTTTGTTTTTTATCTGGCTGGAGTATCTGTGCACGAAAAAGCTACTAAGTACAATAAACAAACCATTTTTTAATAAATGTACATACCTGTTAAACTGTTGTCATCGTTCTCCATTTTGGAAGGAATTGTCACCTAAATTCACAGCTTTTCAATTTACAATATTGTTGAAAAGTTTAATATTTCTCTTCTTTTTTTTTTTTTTCAAACACAAATTTTGCAAGCTTGCTTGACGATCTTATTTCTCATTGTAAAATAAGTTGTCAAACCATCGATCATCGATAGTTTTCTATAGTTTAAAAAAAAAAACTATCAATACTCATCGATAGTCTAAAAAAAATTAACTATCGATACTATCGATAGTGCCATCGATAGTTTGACACCTCTTGCATATTGGTCGCTTTTGTCTACAAAGAGATTGTTTCAGTGTTTCATACGACCTCAGACTGGTGACGTCCAAACTCTGAACCTCAACTTCTTTGAACCGCTCCAGTATACCGCAACGTATCTCGTCCTTAGTGCTGACTTCATTGATGTCCCTGACCTCTATTGTTGTTTTTCGGCTCAGAGACCTGACTGACGCATCTTTCCCTAGGGTGGCACTGACCATTGCCCTCAGCTCTTCTGTTTAGTTTTTATCTCCAGCAGAAGATCGTCGTTTTGCGTTCTGCGCATCCGTAAGGCTACCACAATTCGGGTCAGCTTTAATCTTTTTTAGAATATCCGCATAGGATCCCTCTTCATGCCGATGGATAGCCAAAGCGTCTGGTTTTCTGTGCTTCCTGAACCCAGCAATCAGCGCATTTTTCTTCTTTTTTCCCCCGCCCATTTGCCATTGGCCAAGCATCGGCGCTTTTGGTGCGCTTTGCCCTCCTACTGCAGTGGGTTGCTTTTTTCCCATGTCGGTTTTATATCCTCCCGTTTGACCAGGTTGCGCCAATTCTAGCGAAGACTTGTCCTTCACCCGTGGACCAGCTGGGAGCCCCGTTTTGTCAGCAGCGCTTTTGGGATGGTTCACCCGATGTCACTGGAGACGTACGAGCGCTTGCTCCACGTAAGCCTGGTGTTATCTGTGAAAGGTTCTCCCTTTTACTCTCCCCTGGAGCAGTTTCGCCATCATCGGATATCTCCTGTACTGTCAAGAGATACAGTCGGCTAATGTAATCGATTATATTTGATGGATCGATCTTCTTTTGCCATTGTCCAACATTGCGACCAACTCCTCTATCTTATAGCCGAGCTTTTTGAAGGACTCAGCTCCACTATCGGTTGCATTTCGCCTTTTGGATTAGGGGCTAATTAGAAGTGGACTGGAAGGTCCGTCTACTTCCAGCATATCTACATCGCTATCTCCTCCTCCACGGTTGGCAGTACCACCGTTTGTCCCGTCGCCTTCTCTATGTCCATCGGAGAACGCAGCGTCTTCGTGCTCTTCCTAAATGGATCCGGGACAGCTAGAAGGTCTGAACTTGTAGAATTTGATGGTATAGGAGCCAAGTTGCCCACTCCTGTATCACTGCGGTCATAGGATTTCGACAACTGCTGGCCCGCTTTCTTACCCACTATAGCCGCCGGTACTAGGCTTCCGACACCTTGCACCGTAATAGTCGTACTCTTTCGTAATTTCATATTTGATTTCTGTCTGGGATCCTACCCATATGGGAACAGACGCTGACCAGGAAGCCACCCATTCTAGGAACCGTCGCGCCTGGATTTGTTTCGCCTTCTCGCATCAGCTAACCAACTAACGGATGTCAGATTGGTCATCGTCCAGAAGCGCCACGTGGAGGCTGCGAGCTACTTAGGGTGTACCCACAAGCATAGTGAGGAACTTCATCAGGTTAAAGCCAATCAACAACATTGCGTTGCAATTGCACCCCCGCTTCCAGTTTTGGTTATTTTGTACGGTCCAGTGTGTTGTTTTTCCTTCTTATGTCCAGCTGGGTTCCTACTCTTATGTTTTTCTCTTAAGGGTCCCAGCTTTTTTCTCAGTTATCTGTAGCGTATATTTTAATTCCTTTCTACTTCACGATGGAAATGTCAGATCGTGAAAACTCACGATAGTGTAGTCAGATTGAAAAACTTTTGTAGTGACCCACGTATAATCTTCTATATTATACAATGGATCTACTTTATTTTCCTGAGGAAATTCATAGATGTTTTGGATTTTACCGAATATTAATTTATATGGACAGTAATCATGTACTGTCAAATGTGTTGTATTATTGCAATACGTGTAGTACTTTAACCACATATCCCAATCATCACGTTGGGATGATATATAGTTAATAATTTGAGAAGTTTTTGAAACTTTTGGATTTTTATACTCAGTCCCAATATCAGTTATTACTTTCTTCATAGGTCCGTAAATAAGTATGCAATTTTCTTATACTGGTTTTGCAACCACTTTTGAATTTTCGCTTGCAACTGGTGTTGTGATTAAGTATTTTGTAAATCACAAACTATTTTAACAGCATATTTATTCACTACGATACTCAGTACAAGGTAATTGGGCAAATGTGTCTATTAAGACATTGTCAAATGCTTTTTGTAGTGTTGCTGTTACAACCATTTGTTCTTTCGTATGTCATGTTGATTTATTTAGCTTTCATTTCGCACATGTTTTTATACATTTTTGAATCAATCATGCCATTTTTTTCCAATAGAAATATATATATATTTTCCTAAAAATTCTGTAGGTTCCCGTGGCTTTTATAGTCAGACTAGGGAGAAATGCAAGTTCAAGTTGTTTTCTTTTATAAGCTATATCTTTTAAATTTTTTCATTTGTATATTTTATAACGTTATCATTTAGTGATATCTGATATTTTTTACTTCCATTGTTGCCAGCTATTTTCAAGCTTTATAAATTATAAATAATTGATCCAAATCAATCTTTTTATGAACAACATTGTCGGCTTTGTTAATAGTGTCAAATAACTTCTTCCTTAGTTTTATTTGTACTTTATCTATTCCTGTATAAATTCTTGCATTATTTTTAAAGTAAAAACATTTTTAAAATGAGGTAACATGTCAGAATCTGCCGTTTTTCAGAAATATAATACAAAATTGTCACACTTCATTTTAATATATCTCGTGATTCAAAAGCCGTAGCACCAAGTAATATATTATATATAATAATATAATTTTTAATTTTGTTATTTCGCGCTTATTTATTAAGGGGGGAGGGGCGTTCAAACAGGCACCAAAAATTGAGAAAAGTCTTTTTCTTTTTAAGCGGATTGCTTGAGAACGACTTGCCCTATTTGGCTGATTTTTTTGTTGTGTTCGTTAGAATTGTGTTCAGAATTCGAAAGAAAATTTTTGGAAAATCTATCGGAAAAGTTGTAAATTTTGATTTTTTTTTTTGTATTAAAATCTGAATAGGCACAAGAAAATTCTTTTCTTTTCAAGCGTAATGCTTGAGAACGGCTAGCCCTATTGGCTGATTGATTTTATGTTGTGATCAATATAGGCCAATTACAAAATATAAAAAAGATTTTTGAAAAATCCACCGGAAAAGTTGGAAATTTGTAAATTTTGTATTACAATCTGAATAAATACAAAAGTAAAGTTTATATCGTGCAATCGCTGCTAGAAAAAGTATTATAATACCTTTATAGGCAAGTCAAGGTTTTTTTAGAGTTACACAACTGTAAATTAAAATAAAATATAGATAATTTTATGACATTAATGATTAAATATGATTTCGATCATGTGGTCGCCACGGCTGCCGCGTACAAGGCGCAATCTGGAAGTCCAATTTTCACTCACTTTTCGCAGCATTTGTGGCCTTATCTCGCCTTCAAATGTTAATTTCCAAGTGTTCAATTGTCTCTGGTATATCGGCGTAGGCAAGTGACTTTACATAACCCGAAAGAAAATAATCCAATGGGGTTAAATGACATGATCTTGGTGGCCAATTAATAGGAGCATTACGTGAAATTATTCGTTCATCAAAAGTTTCTTTGAAAAAATTATTTGCAGCGTGCGCTGTGGGTCATGTGGCTCCGTCCTGTGGGAACTACATGTCAGCAAATTGAGGTACGAAAAATCTTCTAATCAAGTCTCTGTATCGTTCACCGTTGACAGTAACATTCATCGTTTTTGAAGACATATGACCAATGACTCTGCTGGCCCATAAACCAAACAGTAATTTTCTGTGGATGTAATGGTGTTACGACAAAAGCTTGTGGATTATTTTCATTCCAAATGCGACAATTTTGCTTATTTACGTACCCATTCAACCAAAAATGAGCTTCATCTTGAACAAAATTTTGTATGGAAAATCAAGATCAATATCAATTTCTGCTTTAGCCCATTGGCCGAATTAGCGGGCCATACAATGGTCGTTTGGCTGTAACTCATGCACAAGTTGAATCTTAAAAGCTTTTAAGCCAAGATCCTTTCGTAAAATCTTCCATAAAGTGGATAGAGCCACGTTAACACATGCATCTTTTTCACATGCCTTTTTAATATGGGTTTTGTAGTTGAGTCTTGCGTCTATGATCACGCCAAGGTATTTCAATGATGGTTGCGTCATAATATTAAGCCCACCTATATCAAGACAGATAGTCTAAATTTTTTTCCTGCTACTAATAAGCACCGCTTCTGTATTTTGCCCTGCGAGCTGGAGCTTTGCCGTCATTAGCCAGTTCTTGATTTTCAGTGTCGTATCTCTGCATAAGCTCTGGATTTCATGTAGTTCCTTTGCTACTATGGTCACCGCTATATCATCAGCATATCCTATTATTTACACTTATTTTGGACAAGGGAGATGCAATATTCCATCAAAGAGTACATTCCATAGGATTGGACCCAATACTGTACCTTGTGGTACTCCACCACTCACCTCATAACACTTAGGTCCTTCATCAGTATCGTAGAGCAATGTCCTGTCGGACAGATAGCTCCTTATGATCCGTCGTAGGTACTCAGGCGTATTTTTTGCCTCTAGTGTTCGCATAATATGAGGCCAGTACGCCGAGTTGAACGCATTTTTCACGTCAAAAGTAATGACTGCGCCATTACATCCATCTAGTTCCCTTCATAGCTATGCCGGGAAAAGCGTTTCCATCACCTTCCTTAGTAGTATTGGGCATAAGCATCATCCCAAGGGTTTTCATTTACTCTGTCGCAAAGCTCTTTGAAACAAGAAGATTTACTGTTTCTAATCGCTTTTTTGAGTTCGTTGCGTTTCTTCTTGAATGCTTCACGTAGTTGTGCATTCTCCACAGTGCCTATGCTTCTTTGGTAGCGTCTCCTCGATTTGTGGCACTCACTTCTCAGTAAGTCTATTTCACTGCTCCACCAATATGCTGGCTTCCTAAGTGAATTTTGCTTTTTCCTAGTCATAGCGGCATCGCAGGCTTTACTAATATGCTGGACTAATAGGTTTGCCTGTAGATTTACATCATTAACCTTAGCTAGATTTTCATCCAGCATAAGTTTGAAGAGCTCTTCATCTAGGGTTACAGCTTTATTTGCTTTGGCTTGTACCCTTTTTTTGATTGCATTGCTTTTCTGGCTTTGTATGTGGTTAACAATATCGATCATTATAGCCATATGGTCACTATGTGTATACATGTCGCACACCCGCCAATCTGCTGTTCGAACTAAGGCTCTGCTGGCAAAGGTTATGTCAATGATGGAGCCACGACCATTCTTTTCAAAAGTGTTCCTTCCTCCTGAATTTAAGAGCACAGCGTCAAGTAAGGAAAAAGCTTTGAGCAGTGCGTCGCCACTTTTGTTAGTGCTCTTGCTATCCCATTCTAGGGCCCGTGCATTGAAGTCTCCGCTATTATATTTGGCGTAGTTATCAGTGCTTCTGTCACCAATTCAGCAAGCATTTTTTCGTAATCAGCTCGTACACAGAATGTTTTAATAGTTCTTGTGCAGCTTCACAGTGATTCAGATATAAAATCCTAATTTTTTGGATTTTTTGCACGCTGCTAAAAACATGGGACATTTTCGAGCCATTACAAGCCATGCTGAATGGTTTTTTAACACAGGCTTTCGCAAAGTCACCTTTCTCTCCACATGTAATGCAGTATTGGCTCCTGTCTTCCAAGTTTTTGCATGATCTTGCCATGTGCACATACTCTAGACATTTGAAGCACTTTTTTAGGTTTGGCTTTTCCTTAATCCTGCACAGTACCCAACCGATTTTCAGCTTTTGTGCATCTAGCAGGTATCTCGCGTCTTGCACCGGCAGGCTTATCATAGCTATTTCAGTACCTGCGTACGCAGCTTTGATGATTGTGCTTTGGCGCCTTCACAGAACAGACTCATCTCTTTAACCTGATTGTGGATAGCTTCGGTTATATCTTCTCTTGTTGTTATTTCATCCAGATCTCGAACTTCCACTGTTATCTCTTGCGTTAGTGCCTTTATTTGCTCCTGGTCTCCTAACTCTGATCTGCTCAACTCCAACAACATCTCTCCCTTAGTGGTCTTTCTAATTCTTGTGACATTTTTACCTAGCTTTTGGAGAGTTTCATCTTTTTTGACTACTCTTAAAATCTCGCTATAGGACAAGTCTCCCGTTTTTGCTATAACTATGGCATCAGCTCTCAGCAATAGTTTGGAAATTATAGGCTTCTTGATTTTACTATATTTAGTTTTAATACTGCCATCTCTTACCTTTTCCTTTCTTTCCGTTTTAGGGGAGTTTTCTTCTGTTTCCGCTTTTCTCGTGTTAAGTGTTTTTCTCGTCTCTCCTTAATGAGATGTTTTGCTCCTTTTCGGCGGAGTCTTACGACTAATTTGCTTATCATCTCGTGGCCTTTTCTGTGTTTCTTCAACCGCCTTTTGTATGTTTTGAGCGCTGCAGATAGTTTGCTTTTGTATATTACATTCTTCTTGTTCACTTGAAGTAACTTTGTTATTGCATGAAGTAGCTCTCTCATAGGGTTATTGATAGAGCGCTGTGGCGGGCGCATCATCTTATTTAACTTTTTGATTGCTTCTCCCAATTCAGCCATATGATCTCGCTGAGATTGCATTGCTTTTACCAATTGCATGATTTTACAGGCGATCTATCCAGCCGCGATGCTCTTCTAAAGGGGTTAAATTCTACACTCGTGCTAGCACTTGTAGTCTTATCTGGAACATTAACCATCATTACAGTTGCCTGATAACGACGGCCTGGGGCCTGTTTGCACACCCTTCAGAGCCGCTGGTACTGGGGACCCAACCTTCTGCACCGTAATTTTTGTTCCACCTATCATTCTCTTCATGTTTGGAAAGCTTACTTTAGGAGCGGCTTCTACTCGCCTCGTTACGAAAATTTCACTAGGGTATGTGACCTTTTCAGCTACCTCTTCCGTTCTCGCCGCTGTGAGAATGTCTAGATGAGTGTAGATCTGATTTTATACCTTACTGCATGTGTAATTTGTATGGAGCAGTCAGATAGTGTATACGTCCTATACTCCTTTTCGATGGAGTAACGGAAAAATTGGTTACTCAAAGAAGAGAGATTTCGTGTATAGGGCCCTTTCCTCAACGATCAGCTGTTCGTCTCGATCAGGCTTTCGAGTGGAGTAAATTTCACCTCTTGGAAAAAAAATGAAGAAGCTAATTACCAATATAAAGTAAAAACAGCTACACCACTTAACCACAGGCACCACTAACACGCCAACAGACGCACTCCTTTACAACAGGCACTTAGCGCAAGTATCTTTCGTCTTTTCAATTGCAAACACTCACAGTATATTTATTTCAGGATCACGCCAAAAAAAAAAGACAACACCTCGAAAAAACACAGTGTACCATAAGTATTAATGCACTTGTGTTAGCAGCTATGTGTGCGCTTCGCTCTTTTTGCTGTGTATACTGATATCAGTTCAAGGTCGTAGCCAGGTACGGGTAAGGGCCTCTGAACAAAATCCTGGCTACGCCCCTGTCTCGCAGAGAGCAAGAGCTGTACTGTTGTGCGCTCTTTCTCTCTTATTCGGTCCGACTCTTTCAACTCACGTCAACTAAACTGTTATTGCTACACAGACAGTATTTTTTCAACTGGAAACATTGAGACAGCAAGATGAAGTTTTCTGTGCACAAAGATATCGATTCCGCTTAAATTTTTTCTGCTTTTCATAAAGCAGACCGCATTGAAAATGAATTTTTTTTTGTTTTTTTTAAGGAAAGTATCGAAAACCTGCTCCATCTACAACCGAAATGCGGGACTTTAACCATGCTAAAAACTTCCTTCGGATTAGATTTTTCGTCGGGAGGAAAGGAGGAGCATAATTTCTCAAAGTAAAAGGGTTTCTTAATGTCTCTGTGTTGTTCGTAGGTCGCAACTGCACGTCAACAATCTACGATCCCCTGTTCATTTGTGCAGCTTAACGGTCAGCCTGTGTATGCTATCACTCAGCTGCTCTGTTACACGGAGGGTACACATGATTGTAGCTAAGGCCGTTTTCACAGCCTCCCATTTTTCTGATGACTCGCACATTTACGGCACTAGGTTACCCAAAGTGAGTGATTCACCAAAGTACTCCTCTATTTGCGCTCTTTCGTCACTAAATCTTAGACAGCAAAATAGAACGTGGAGAGCATCTTCCGCGAAGTCAGCGCAGATAGGACAAAAACTGCTTGAAGCAGTGCAAATAGAATTTAAAGCAGCCGCGCCCGCTAAGCATCTGCGTCATATAGAAATCCACTTCTCCATGTTTCCATGTTATCTACATATCCAGGCTTGGAATAAGGGAAAACGTCCAGCTTTGTTTGACGTTTCTCATCTACTTTCCCATTCTCGGATGCTGCATCTTCGGTCTACTTCTTTAGATGCTCCAGCACCAGCATGTGGATCCTCTTGAACTCACGAATTATGAGTTTAAAACATTATAAAAATAATTAAATAAAACACTTAAGTTTGGTTAATTCTAAAAATTGTAGTTTTGTTCTTTATTGAATATGAAAAAAAAAAGTTATTTTCAACGTTTACTTTTTGAGGTCTTTAGACTTCTAATCTTATTATCTACTTGGGATATGCAAATGCCTTTTGTTATATTTAGCTTTCGCTTACTAAGCATAAACAACAAAAGCAAAGGCAACGCTGACGTTGTTTATGTTCAGTAAGAATTTTTGTAATTTTCCCGTAGTTGCTCCCAGTTTGGGGAAGTTCTACCCCGTTGAACCTTTCTGCGAGCTTGACTGCAGCGTCTTCTTAGTTCAGCAATATAATTATACCACCAAAAAGCTGCCTTACGAGGTGGAATCTGCGGTCATTGAGGCATCACAGGCTAAAGAAATACACCTTGTAACGCTTTCCGCCATGTCGTTTGCCCTATCGGTGATAGTTGTACCATCTTGCCATATTTGTAAAAATATGTCCTCGTCAAATACTTGGTCTCCCCATCCTCTAATTTGGAAGGAGGATTGCAGTGTTCTGTCTCTAGGATGTGATGTAACCTCAATTACGATAGCACGGTGCTCGCTACTTGTGTAAAATTCACCGATACTCCATGTCGTATGCCGCGCAATGGAGCTGTGCGCAAGCGTCAAGTCAATAGCTGATCGCCTTTCACCAGCCTCAAAGGTACACTGTCCATCATTAAGAAGCTCAATGTTGAGTGTGGCCATCCTCTCCATCAACACTGTGCCACGTTGATTCGTGTACCTGCTACCCCACACTGTAGACCAGGCATTGAAATCTCCTGCAATGATGGTCGCAGCTCTTGTCCTCGCTTCAGCTACTAACTCCGTTATGAGCTGATCAAACTGGTTGAGCACCATGCTTGGAGGTGCATAGCATGAAAAGACGTATATGTCATTTATCTTAACCCATGGGAAACCAGTAGGAGGTATGGCAGCTTTGTTGGTTAAGTCCGGGTTCCATTCGTGACCCCTGATTCTTCAATATTGTTCCCACAAAAGTACGAGATCTAACTGTTGCTCGAAGACCGCCTGATGCAGCTAGTCTGATTGATTGGGATTAGGTTGTTTTTTTTTTTTTTTTTTTTGATTTATTTTACCGTAACATGATATCTTTGCAAATCAACTTAAGTACATTTCACAGAGTATAATGTACTCTTCACGCAGTGAATATTATTATAAGTTTGTCATGAAGTTTGTAACACACAGAAGGAGATATCGTAGACCACATAAAGTATATATACTTGTGATCAGCTCGATGAGATGAGTTGATTTAGCCATGTCCATCTGTACTTCTGTTCGCACTCCTAGTCCTTCCGTTTTTGAGCTAGAGAGCTGAAATGTACACAGGTTTCTTTTACCAAACGCCGATCAAGTTCGGAAATCTGCCGAATCGGTCCCACCTCCCATACAAACCACCCTTTTATAAATTAATGTTCTTATTAGAAAAAGTTTTTTGTGTTTTGACGTATCGAACTGAAATTTGAAACCTATAAGTTTCTGGCCCATATCCTCCAACCATATAAATTTCAACCCCAACGGTTACCAAGAGGGGTACCTCCCACACAAACCACCTTTTAAATTCAAGTTCTCATTAGAAAAAGTTTTGTTTTTTTTACTTATTGCACTGAAATTTGGACACTATAAGTCTCTAACCCATATCCACAAACTATGAAAATTTCAAGACCCTCGGAATACTAGGAGGGGTACTCCCCATACAAACCGGGATCCAAATGAAAGTTCTTATTAGAAAAACATTTTGTTTTTTGTACTATCGACTATTTGGAAACTATAAGTGTCTTACCCATAGCCACCAACCTTATTTCAAGACCGTCGACCACTAGCTATAACTAACTAACAACTAGGAGTGGCACTTGGTGAGACTAGCCTAAGGGTTAGCCTGTCAAGTATTTAGTGATTAAAAGATCGATTTTTGCCTTTATTGTTTGCATATGGGCTGTTTTATGAAGTAGATCAGTTGAAAAATTAAAGGGTTAATTAAGGAGTAATTTAAGAAGTTTATTTTGGGCAATTTGCAGGCGCTTTGTATGAATGTGAGCGCAGTCCCCTCAAACTTGAAATACATATAGTAAGATAGAGGCAAATATTGATTCGAAGATAATCAATTTGTTATGGATTGACAACTGTGATTTATCAAAGGATAGAGCATACAAGTATTATAGTTTTGTTGATCTTGTCCAGCGTATTGCCAATGTGGATTTTGAAAGTAAGTTTGCTTTCTAAGTGCAGACCATGATATCTTAGATTGCTGATCCAGGGTATATCCTTGGTAATAGCTCTCAGATTAGCGTTTGGTAAGTGGATATTTTTTATTTTCCTAGAAATGAGACTTGCAGAGGAGCTTAATTTTCCACTTTTTGTAATACACATCAAGGTAGAATAGCGAACGTTGAAGTTTATTATGTATTTCCGCGAAGTTATTTCCTGTGCAGTAAAGGGCAGTGTCATCTGCAAAGACGGATGTGTTACAGTTATCCAGTACAGGTAAATCATGGGTATATAAAATATACAAAATGGGTCACAAGGCCGAACCCTGAGGTACTCCAGCACTGATATCCTGGACAATCGGGTCTATGCAGCTCATATGAGGCCTGCAGCCAAATTGCGTAGTTGGTATAATAGAGTGTTTATCTAAATGAAGGCAGTGGCGTTGCTTTAAAACTTGAGCAAAACAGCACAGTAAGCTAACAGGTCGATAGTTATCTGGTGTGTCCGGTGATTTACCAGGCTTAGGAATTGCGATGATCTTGGCCAACTTTCCAGACTTTCGTAGCCGATACGAAGACAGTCGTTAAATAAGGTAGCAAGATAACGAAAGACACTAGTTGGCAGATTTTTAATTCCTATGTTAGGAAGGCTGTCAGTATCTGGTGATTTCTTTGTTTTTAACGCTCGAACTATGGACGCAATTTCGGCAGTTGTCATCAGAAGTATATCTGATCAGTCAATTCACTTATGGAGAATTGACCATATCGCTAGTGGCGATATCCGAAAGATTGTCAGCTAATTTGTGTTTTTCATGGAAGAGTTCCCCTAGTATATTGGCGTTTTCTTGCCGTGTGGTGTAAATAAAACCATTGTGTGAGAAACTTTGTATAAATTGATTTCTGTTTCTGGTTAATTTATTTAGCAGAGCAGATATTTGAGACATAATTAAGTGATTTAGATGGTTAAACTGTGCTTTGCAGATAAATTGCCTCGTTCTTAACCATTGCCTGTTGACAGTATTTCTCCTTTTAATTAAGGCAGTTATAAAGCTATGTAATTTTTTACAGATTCTTGAGCTTGGCTTCTTTGAAACAACAATATCAAGTGCAGCGGTTACTTACATGGAATCAATGAATTCAGTCGTAGTAGATTCAGAGTGAATTATTTTCAGTTCCGAGAAATCTTTCTTTAAGATTTTCTTAAATAGTCGGAAAAGTGTTAGTATATAAATTAGTGTTGAATGTCACCTTGGTAACTATAGGCAGGTAGTCTGATGAAAGATCGTTATGAGTCGTAAGATCTGTTATAAAGTTTGAACAAAACATGGCCAAAGTAAAGGGCTTAGCTTTGTAATTATCTGGAATGTATGTAGGATCCTTAGGGTATACTAACGTAAATTTGTTGTTAAACGAGAGGTCGTGAAGAATGTTGCCCCAGCAGTTTTCCCTACAGCAGTTCCACAGTCTGATTCTACAATTGAGATCACTACCTAGTACAAAATGGCCATTAATGCATGATAATTTGAGAAGGTCTGTTTGAACAGACTTTTAATGTGGCTTGTATCGTTAGTTAGAGTACAGGACATGTCCAAACACTTGGCTGACGGTCCCGGAAAGTACAAGGAAAACAGTTTTAAGGTATTTTGAGAATCTAACCTGACTTCTACTCCAATATTTTCTATCAGGTGAGTATTTAAGTGGGGAATTTCTTGATGTTTCAATGAATTGATAATTACAATGGCGACCACACCACCCCTGCGTGCGATACAGTCCTTTCTATAAATAGTGTAATTAGGAATTTGGAACCTATCCCTAGATGTTAGCCATGTTTCGGAGATTAAACAGATGTGAATTTCAATGGAGCTTAGGAAGCTAGGAAGTTCAGCTTTTTTGTGTTGAACGGCACGTGAGTTCCATGCCATAACATTATTTACTACCATAAACATATTTGATTGCTAATTGAGTAATAACGTTAAATTTTTCACTCTTACAAGAGCAACTTCGAAGCTTATCCATAAGCTCTGTTGTAAGAGAGTTTATCTCCTCAAAAGTAAACAGATCAGTAGAGGATTGCTTGGCTGGCGCTGTTGTTGTGGCAGTGTGCGTCAGGGTGCTGGTGCTCTTTCCTGTGAGACGATAAGAGCATTCCTATAATTTATGGGATACAAGTGATTCTGCCTATCAATACTGTCTCTATTAGGAGCTGCGCTAGTGCCTTTTTTGTGCTGATAACAGTTTGTGATTTGAGCTGAATTGTTTTGGTTTTGTTGTCATTTGGAGTTCGGTGGTCTCTTTTCGATTAGAGAGAGGTACGAAGCTCGGCAAGGACAGGCAGCGTCTGTTAGACCCGTGCCCAAAAAGTTGGCAGTTGTAATATTGTGTAATTTTTCTTGTAGATTAAGTCTTGTATTCCCAACGAAATTTTGTATGGTTAATGAATTGGTGATCATTTCGCAGTTTTTGTAGTGTAGTCGATTTATTTGCAAAATATTCTAAATACAACAGAAGCTGTCATCGTTTTTTCCACCGTTTTTACGTCAGTTTTTTTTTAATCTCTTCATTTGGTAGTTTATCCAAACCAGAGAGAACGGCTTTGTATGGCTTTGTTTCCCTGTTCTCGTTAGAGAAAAATTCACAATTGTTGATTTTAAGATACTCGCAGATATTGGTGTAACAGTCGATGTTATTGACAAATATATTGATGCCAATTGATATGGTTTTAATATAATAACTGATTATTTTAATCTTTTTAAGCAGTTCATGTATGTAACTAGCACTTTTCTTTAGTACAGATGTGGGTGTGACTTTAACATTTGATGTGACTGGCGACACCGAGTCATCATCTGATTGATCGGTAGTTGAATCCTTTATAGCGGGCGAAAATCATTTGTGTAACAATTACTTTCCGTAGTATTAGTAGCAGTTGTATTTATGTTTAATCGCTGCGTCTTAGTTATGCTTGACCAATGATCTTGTAATTTTGTTTGTGATGTACTTTGTAGTTTGCTTCGTTGTTTTTTGTTATTGTTTTGCTGGTGATTGCGTTTTTCGGGGTCTTTTGTTTGAATTTAACTGTTCAGATAAATTTTTATTGCTTGCAATGTTGAACTTTGTACTTGCATGTGTTTTGCTATTATAGACTTAACTGTCACAGGTCTGCCAAATGACGCACTCGATGCATGTTTGGAAGCATTGTTGTTGCTTCGATCGTTGCTTCGATCGTTGCTTGGGTTTTAGTAACTGCATTCGATGACGCGATCGAAGCAGTTGCTGTGTGCACTGTTGTTGTTGATGATGCTGCTTTAGTTCTTGAAGTCAATGATTGGCTTTGTCTTTAAATAGCTGTTGTTGTTGAACCAACCGATGCTGGGCACAGTGTAGGTGGAGGTTGCGGGGATGGGCACTGGGCGCTTTATGGCAGAGAATGTCCGGTGCTTATTTTGATTGAGCTCATAGTAGGAGAGCAGGAATCTACTCTACGCACTGCCGACTTTGTAGATAACAAAGTTGACCCACTTTTCTTAGTAGGGTCAGCTGAGACTACCGAAAAATTTATTAGCTGGCTTTTGGTTAAGTTGATGAGATATGCTCATCTTAACGCTTTGATTGTTCAATTTTTTTTTTTTTGTTTATTGTTTTGTTATAATTATTATGTGGACACAAGAAATTGAGCGCAAAAACACGTCTGCATCGAGTGTTCAACGATGATAGGCTAAGTTCGGCGAATTTCATTGCCCTCCTGTTTTCTTGGTTCTAACTACCTTCTGGGGTTCGGTGCAACGAGCTCTGCCGGCCACGTGGTTGCCACTGCACAACGCATACTTGGGCTCATTTTTGTACTGCGCTGCTTCATGACCTTTCTCACCGCATCTTGCGTTTTTGCCAAACCTTTTATCGTACCGCCCAACGTATTTTCGATTGCTGACTGGAACTGCTCTGTGTTACTTTCCGGTGTCCTTTTGAGTTATAGCAGTAACTCATTTTTTGTCGTTCGCCATGCAGCGCTAACGTTCTCTCCTAGATTCTGCAGCATAGGATCGGTCCGGATTATCCGCAGGATGTCCGCATATGGGGTGTTTGCGGCAGCGGTGATGATGAGATCATTAGACTTGAATTTAGGTCCCTCTCTTTTCTTCTTAACCGACACTTTTTTTCACTCCTGCGTCCCCTTCCTCTTAGATTTCGGCATCGTGGTGGCTTTCCCGTTTGTTTAGCCGAGTTAGCCATAGCTACATCAGCAGCCACCGCTGGTTTGTTCGCCACATTGGTACCCACCAAGGTTTTCTTCGCTGATGACATTGTGTGCCTCTTAGTGTGGGGTGTTTCCAACTGCCCCTCAGGAACTCTCTCACTTTAATTTTCACCATCATTAGTGGAAATAACTAAAAACGTTTCTGGCCACTCCCATCCCGACGTGACGAAGAATGGTCATCTCCGCATTTTAGGCCTACCGCCAGGCTTATATTACTGGCACTTTCACCAATTCACACCACTCATAATATGCTCGTTTTCAGGATTTGGATGGAGCTCACAAAAAACACACCTTCACTCAACCACAACAACACACTAAAATGAGTGTTGACTGTTATTTGCGACCTCTGGTATAAACTAAATATTAAGCGCATTCTATAAGTTGGTTTAAATCCTACTTAAAAAATCTCAAATCTCAATCTTCTCAAAGAGTTTCTTTTAGGGTTTCGCTCTCAAAAATTGTCCATGTTACTTCCGGAGTTCCTTAAAGTAGTCGTCAAGAACCAATTTTTTTCAAACTTTTCATTAATGATCTGAATTTCTCCATCTCACATTGTCGCATGCTGATGATATAAAATTTTGTCCTTCATTTAAAAAAATTTATAAAAAATATAAGAATAATATGAAACACCAGCCTCTGACCCGATGGGGAAAATTTATAAATAGTAGCGAGCTATGCCCTTACTCACAGCTATGTGTGGTCAGAGACATATGAATTAATAAACTACAATAATACAGATGGTAACGGTGACCCAAATCAGCGACATCCAGTTCATCCAGCCTGCAGTGTGATCAGGAGTCCCGTAGGTAGCGAATGACGATGGTATTAATCGATGATGGCGATGTCTCGGGTGAGAGAACGTGATAGAATTTATTATATGACGTGCATAAAACTCGGATCGTGTAGGGCATAGTTAGTAGTGCATCTATTCAATGCTAAAGGGACAAAATTTCTGGTAGGACGACTAGGGACACAAAAGTTTAACTGATTCAATAGCTTAGGAGAATCAATTTCCCCAACTATGAGCTTATGAAGAAAACTTATCCCAAGAGCTTTTCTACGATGCACCAAAGATGGAAGACTGATAAGAAGGAGCCTATCAGAGTAAGATGGCAAACGCAAATTAGGATTCCAGTTTAGGCCACGAAGGGCAAACAGGAGGAATTGTTTCTGTACAGACTCAATTCGAACTTGATTATTTATATATTACGGTGACCAAATGCAAGAGCAATACTGAAGGAGTGAACGCACAAGAGATAAGAGAAAAGAGTCTGTGTGGTATAAGGGTCATTAAATTCAATAGACCAATGAAACCAAAAACACTCTTCGCTTTATTTACGATAGAAGAGATATGTTGGTTAAAACACAACTTGGCATCAAACAGGACACCGAGGTCATTAAAAGTAGAGTCTCGCTCGAGTTGACCGTTTTCAATCATGTATGTAAACAAATGAGGTTTACACCCATGATACGTCATGAACTTACATTTGGAGATATTTAGATATAAGTAATTCACAACACCAAGAATTTAAAGAATCAAGATCCTCTTGGAGCCTGAGATTGGAGGCACCATCATTAAATGACAGGCACAATTTTACATCATCAGCGTACATGAGCACACGAGAATGTGACATGGGGAAAGGGAGATCAGTTACAAAAAGGTTAACCATTAATGGGCCCAGATGGCTTCCTTGAGGAATTCCAGAAGTGACAAAGACTGAACCAGAAAGAGTGGATTTAAATAACACTCGTTAAACCCTATTTCTCAAATAAGATGCAATCCAACAATGAAGATGTTGTGGAAAACCTAAAAGGTCAAGTTTATGTACAATCAAATCATGATTAACAGAATCAAACACTTTACTGAAGTCAGTGTAAATAACATCACTTTGACGTTTGTCCCTAAAACCAAGATTTACAACATATGTAAAATCGAGCAAGTTAGTAGTTGTATATTCTTTCCAGATAGGAGTGAAAGATGCGCTCTGAAGTGATAAAGTGAAAAGTTTCAAAATTGGCTTACACAGAGACTCAGCACAGTGCTTAAGCAGACAACTAGATATTTTGTCTGGGCCGGGTGAGTAAGTGGATTTCAACGATTTTAAATTTGTCATTTGACATTCCTCCCTAATTACAGGAGTAACAATGAGGTTACAATGGGAAATAGGATAAGGACACCGGTTTTGAATATAGGATTCAGAGGAATAAGTGGATTGAAAGAATTTTTTAAACAGAACTGCAATATCCCAATAACTGTGGCCATGTTCATTAACTAGGTATAATGATGAGGGAAATAAAGAAGACGTGAAGAAAATTAGCCCGGGCCACACAAAAGTTAACAAAAGCGGTAGAAGAACCAGAACTCTTAAATTTTTTATATAGCCTCGACTTAATGTTCTTCAGATTAGAAAGTCTTCTTGTGAACCAAGATGGCATATAGAACACTTTCGAAGCAGCAATATGGGGACAACGGCATTAAAAATATTGTATATCACTTAATAGAAAAAATTAATAGCAGTAGTTATATCACTGCAATTGTACAAAAAAGACCAATCTATTCCGAGAAAAACTGCATTTAGTTAGGCAAAGTTCACTTTAAGAAAACAAAATCGACGCAGTAGATGTGTATTCTGAAACAGGACGGGTTACATAATGGGATATTTTCAATGATGGATGGTAAGTATCCTCAGGAATACTTAAAGGTTGGCATCTTGATACGTAAATACCAGCAGAATCGTTACTAAACACAAGATCAAATGATTTATTGTAATGATTTGCTACAGAGTTAATTTGAAACAAGGAATTTTCAAACAGTGTTTCCAAGTTATCATGTTATGCTGAAGGAACAAGATATTATTGATTATTATTGACAGAGGTAATGGCTCTAGCATGACACATATAAGTTTCCAAATTGGAATTAGGTGGAATATATGAACACGATATATAAATAGATTCATGAGGCAAAAATAACCTCACACAAATAAATTCAATATTGGCTGAACAGTATAGATCAACAGCAATGACAAAACCGGCTCCGCGGCGAATAGGGCGATCTGTCCTACATGTGAGGAAATTTGAACAGAAAATTTTATTACTAAGAATACCAGAGTGAAGTCATGTTTCGAAAAACGCTATAACATCTGATTCAAAGGAGAAACTATCCCTATACAAATTATTAAGCTTGGACAGTAAACCTTTAACATTTTGATATATTGTATTATATATTTTATAGGAAGCTAGTTTTTTGGAGCCGAGCTTGGAGCCGAAAGTGAACTAGTGAGCACTGGAAGCCTAACAGTACTAGGCATATTCCTTTTCTTCTGTTTAAATTCATGAACCATATTTTGAGGCCAGAATTTCGGATTAAAAACTTCGTCGAACGATTCGGAAAGCACGCTAATCTTATGCCCGATTCACACTGCTTCAAAATTGTTGGTTTTCCAGCGAACGTTCACACAGTGGTTTCACTACAACAACACTAAAAAATATTAAAAAAAGACTAACTTTGGCTATGCCGAAGTTGTAATGCTCTTCACGCCCGAGATAGTGGTCCGAGGGTCTTGAAATTAATAAGGTTGGTGGTTAAGGGTCAGGTACTTATAGTGTCTAAATTTTAAATAAAAAAACAGTTTTTCTAATAAGAACATTCATTTGGATCCTGGTTTTTATGGGGAGATACATAAAGTTGTAGCAGCATATTATTAAAAACGGTTTTCGTAAAGCAACATTTAAAGACCCCATAACTGATTCTGATGTGGAAGATCTACCATTTTCAATAATTTCCCATCTACGTTCATGGGTGGAATAAAATGAATAAACTGTCCAGGATTTTTTGACAGGCTGGACCTATTAAAGGTTGAAAAAGGAAGAGCTTAACGTATACGCAACTTATTTAATAATAAATTAATACGATGACACATTCAATCAAATTCTCTGTTTGAAACAATTTGTGAGACATGATTTTGTATCATTTCAACATTTTAGTAATTTTGAAAGTCATCTCGGAAATATGCAGTTGAAGCCATCTTTAAGCAGTCGACAATTTGTCCATTTTTACAACCCAAATAGTTTTTTGTTAAGTTTACAATATAATAAAATTATAATAATTGTCATCCTTCACCGAGATGCGTTAATACAGTGAATTACACAAGCGAAACTTCCATGACAAAAGGTCTGACAAAAGAACTGAGTTTATCGAGTAGGGAAAATTATACTTCTTATATTATTATAAGAATAATATAATAATTACAATATAACTCTGCAAAAATTACCCTTGGAAAAGTGTGCTTTGAATTCTCAAATATTCTCAAAATACATTCTTAGTAGATTCAGCATGAATTCAGTAAATTAAATTAGTCAAATTTTAAATAGTAAAATTCTTAATGTAGCCAATAAGACATTTTGGTACATCATTTTCAAAAAGAGATCTTTTTAAAGCAAGTTCCATTATAAAGAAATGCTGGTGGTTACAATCAACTATTGCAGTCTGTAGAGAAACCATGGTCTAGATATGACCATTCCTTTTGACAAATAATTGATTAACATATAAGCAGAATCTGCTCGACCATAACTTTTGCATCCATCATTTTACACCTGTCCGATTGCAGCATATAATGTAATAATTCAATATCTCAGAAAATGAATTAGTAATAAAGAAAAAGTCAATTTAAGAATAAATTGGGGAGTATAATTATTTTCCAAAAGAAATAATGTCACCAGTTCAAGCTGCGCCTAGTCCGAGGGTCTTGAAATTTTCATGATTTGTGGATTTGGGTCAGAGACTTATAATGTCCAAATTTCAGTTCAATAAGCACAAAAAAAAAAAACTTTTTCTAATAAGAACTTGAATTTAAAAGAGGGTTTGTATGGGATTTACCCCTCTTGGTAAACATAGGGGTTGAAATTTATATGGTTGGAGGATATGGTCCAGAAACTTATAGGGTTAAAATTTCAGTTCGATACGTCAAAACACAAAATACTTTTTCTAATAAGAACATTAATTTAAAAAAGGGTGGTTTGTATGGGAGGTACCCCCCCTAGTGGTCCGATTCGGCAGATTTCCGAACTTGATCAGAGTTTGGTTAAAAGAAACCTACGTATAATTTCAGCTCTCTAGCTTAAAAACTGAGTGCGGAAAGATGGACAGAGGTACGTGGCTAAATCAACTCGTCTCATCAAATATATATACAAAAATACTTTTAAACATTGCGTATGGTAGCACTTTTAACTTGGCACCATCTTTGACAACAGTTATTACGGTTTGAAGAAAAAAACTGGATTTAGAAAAATAACTGTCTTCTAAAAGAAACATTAAACCTCATTGCTGTTAAAAAAGAATAATTTAAGAATAAAGTTCAATATTGTTAATGTTATAAAAAATAAAAAAGTAACTGGCGCCCGAGCAGGTTTAAAGTCAAAAACAATTTAAAACAAAGCTTTAAAAGAACAATCAGTGGGTAGTGCCTCGAAAAGCCACACAGACCTTCTGTGGGTTTATTTAAAAAGACTTTACTGGATTTATCGCCGCTAACCCTATTGTGTCCGTCCGTAGAGTACCACGTGGGAAAAGTGCGAGGAAGGATCACAGGATATTAGACAAAGAAAAGGAATACATCAGCGGCCGTGGGAAAGCACCGAAAGAAAATGTTTAGTAAGAGTTAAAATTATTTAAGTAACAATAAATCAGAAATAGGTATCAATAAATTAATATTTGAATCAATTATTTAAGAAATAGAAAATCAGTAGTAACTGTTTGGAAAACATATTAAAATTATTTAATTATTATTTAGCAAACAGAAAACTAGAAATAAGTAACAGTGAAAGTTTTGGATTTAAAATATTATTAGAACTAGATAAACTTTTACCCACAAAAAACATGACGGACGATACGGTAAAATCATTAGAGCTTAATTCTCTGCATAGAACAACCATAGACACATCAGTAACTCCAATCACTTCAGAAATGAAACAAGTTATAGCCGAAATAGTTCGAGGAGTCTTAGCGCAGGAAGCTAGTAACCCCGATAGGCTTCCTATGGGAGATGCAGAGACCTTAAGAGATCAGCCATTTAGTAGAGACCACACGGTTTATCAAGGTAGAATACCTGAAATCATGAAACTGATAAAAGAATTTTCGGGTGAACGAGAAGAGATTTCATCATGGAAAAAAAGTGTAGAAAGAGTTCTTGCAATATATCAGGGTCTGGAGAATACTGCTAAATATTGTGCCATTGGGCTAGCAATTCGGAACAAAGTCGTTGGAGAAGCTGACGCTGTCCTGGAGTCATATAACACTCCATTAAATTGGATAGCGATTTCAAAATTCCTTACTGCTCATTACGCAGATAGACGGGATCTGAAGACGCTGCATTATAAGTTGTATTTACTGAAGCAGAACAATAAAACGGTGACCGAGTTTTATCACATGGTCTACCATCAATTGTCCTTGATTATGAATCAGTTAGGTAGACAAGAGGAGTCCCCAGATGCATTGGGTGCTATATAACTAATATGTATAGGGATAAAGCGTTAGATACTTTTATAAGATGTCTAAATGGCGACATACCCAGACTATTAGCAATTAAAGAACCGACTGACCTTAGTCATGCCCTTCATCTAAGTGAGCTGTTAGAAAATCAAAGTTATAGGAACTCTAGGAATATCCGAGTAAAGGATAATTCTCAAATAGGACAAGCTTATGGGTATGCTATTAATCAACACATGCAGAATAGACAAAAACAAATAAGCACAAACAATTCATGGTGTAACTTCCAACCAAACTTTTACCATTCGCCCAATCCTCCATTAAATCAATAATATTCCTCAAGATTGCCACCGCGAAATTGTTCACCACAATCACAATTCTTTAAAAATCCACCACCACAACAGTTCTTTAAAATTCCGCAACTACAATACAATACACCTCTACGACCTTTTGCACCAAAACCACAACCTAGTCCGCAACCACAATACAATACACCTCTACGACCTTTTGCACCAAAATCACAACCTAGTCCTACACTCAAGGAAATAGATTCAAATACACAGATTATACGAGCAGACCAAACAATTATTTCACTAAACTCCCTTCCAGTTTTGAGTATGACAGAGCACTACAAAAAATACAGAGACAGTTTCACATAAACACAAAGATTGAACATGCACCGGAGACATACAATGATGAACAGGAATACCTTTCCACTTGTGAACGAAAAAATACATGGGAAATTGCAGACCAATTTTCAAAAATGAATTTTAATGACGAAAACTTGGATATAGACCCAAATCCCATAAATACCTGAGACATACATTTTTTAGATTAAACAGTTCCTCGCTACCTTACTTCCAATGTAAATCATGGAACGGTGAAGTTCTTAAATTTTTAATAGACACTGGATCAAACCTTACATCAAACCTACCCTTGTAAGAAATGCAATTGAAAATGAACAAAATTTGTATGCGAATTCTGTCGGAGGACAAACAAAAATAACCCAACATAACCTTTTTGGCTTACATAACTCTTCAGTCAAATTCCTGCTATCGACATTAACAACCTTCCACGGGATCTTAGGTAATAATATTCTCAAACAACTTAACGCTGTTATACTATAGATGTCAAAGCAGACATCCTAACAATAAATAAAAATAAAAAAACAAATTAAACAATTACAAATCAAGGCAGTAAATACTATCATAATTCGGACAGATCACATGACAGCGGGACAAAAACAAGGCATATCCAATCTCACTAAATCATTTAGAAATCTTTTTTCCAATCCAAACACAAAATTAACTTATGCCACCAAAGTAGTAGGGGAGATAAGAACTTCAACAGATACCACCGTCTACAGTAAACACTATCCATACCCAGCATCACTAAAACAAGAAGTAGAAAAGTTCAGGAACTGCTGCAAGACGGCATAATCAGACCTTCACGGTCACCGTATGATGCACCTGTATGGGTTGTGTCCAAGAAAATCGATGCTTCTGGAATAAAAAAATACAGGATGGTAAATGAAATTGGCAAGATCCTCTCACAATTAGGTGGTAACAAATTTTTCTCAGTTCTTGATTTAAAAAGTGGGTTCCACCAAATAAAGTTGAAGGAAAGCGACATAGAGAAAACAGCTTTTGCTGTAAATGAAATATGAATTCACCAGACTACCTTTTGGCCTGAAAAATTCCCCATAAATTTTCCAAAGGGTCTTAGATAACATTCTAAGGTACCGTGTTGGAAAAATTTGCTATGTCTTTATTGAAGACATCATTTTTAGCCAAAACGAAAACGAATATGTCCATCACCTAAAAACAGTCTTCACGACTCTACAAGAAGCCAATATAAAAATTCAAATCGACAAATGCGAGTTTTTCAAAACCGAAGTCGATTTCTTAGGATTCACTATATCTCAACACGGAGTCCAAACGAAGAAAGAATAAGTAGAAGCAATCATGAATTTCAAAACTTTACAAACTCTCAAAGAACTCAAATCTTTTTCTTAGCCTTGCAGCCACTACCGTCGTTTTATACGTGACTATGCGAAAATAGCCAAACCTTTAACCAATCTGCTTCGTGGTGAAGGTGGTCGCATAGACAAGAATATGTCAAGTAAAATTAAAATGCAGCTGAATGAGGAAACCCTATATTCATTTAATCAAATAAACACATTTCTTAGTTCGCAAGATGTTGTTCTTGCATACCAAGATTTTAGTAAGGAATTTCAATTGACAACAGACGCATCCAACTACGCAATAGGGGCAGTACTGGAACAGCATGTCAAACCCTTGACATTCATATCTCATACACTTGCGAAGGCAGAGGAAAACTATGCTACAAATGAAAAGGAAATGCTCGCGATATTTTGGGCACTCGAAAAACTTAGAGTTTACTTGTATGGTACAGCGAAAGTTGTGATCTACACAGATCATCAGCCTCTAACTTTTGCCTTGAGTAATAAGAAGCATAATGGGAAACTTAAGCGATGGAAAAGTTTTATGCAAGAATACAACTACGAACTTAAAAACAAGCCTGGAACCTCCAACGTAGTGGCAGACGCGTTATCCCAATTACCTCAGAATCCCCAAATCAATAGTTCATCCGCTACAGTACATAGCGATGACATTCTTTACATAATTTAATCCCAGTCATGAAAGTACCTATAAACGTATGCAAAAATCAAATTCTCTTGCTAATAGGTGATCAAGCCAACTATACTTTTGAAAGACCTTTCCCTAATTACAAAAGACATATTATCACAAAGCCAAATTACACAGAAAAAGATATCATAAGAATCCTGAAACAAATATTAGACCTAAATATGGTTACTGGTTTATTAACTTCCGAAAATATCATGAGAATGATACACGACATCAATCCACTACATTTCAGTACTTATAAAATAAGGTTTACCCAAAAAAGAGTTCAAGACATAACATCCCATAGTCAAGAACAGGAAATAGTTAGGAAATAACACAGAAGAGCACACAGAAATTCTATTGAAAACAAAATTCAGATTCTCGTTTCTTGTCAAATGTCTACCCTGATGACTCCACAAAGCACTCCTTGTGGAAGCTTGTGAGAAGATATAAGCAAGAAGGCTAACGGATCCTGGGCTAGATCTTTAAGGGAGAGAGCCGAGGCTTTTGCTGAGGACTAAGAAACCCGTTTTCAACCTTTCATTACTAGCTCAAAATATAGGGTTCGCAAGATCCAAAGATGATTGGCAGCGCTGGCTAATTACGCCCAAAGTTACTCCCATCACGGCCTTCCGCCTTAGATTCGTATAGGCCAATCAGCCTGCTGCCCACTGTAGCCAAGTTATTTCAGCGTTTTCTGCTGACGCGCCTCCTGGATTTAAAGTAGGTAAAGGCTGTAGTTCCTCCCTTTCAATTCGGGTTCCGTTAGTCCCATGGAACTCCAGAACAGCTAAATAGGGTGGTACGTGGTGGCAGCGTATCTTGACATTAAACAGTCTTTTGACCGAGTGTGGCACGACGGGCTGCTCAGTAAACTCAAGAACTTGTTGCCGCCCAACTATGGTTAATAGTGCGCAGCTACCTAAATAACAGGACCTTCTCAGTGGTACTTGATGGTGTGAAGTCTAGCATCAAGGCTATTCGCGAAGATGTTCCCCAGGGTAGTGTTTTGGGACCCTATATACACTGTTCACGCACGACATGCCCACTGGCTCAAAATTACCGCTAGGGGATCCTCATGATTTCATCATTGCCACGTTTGCTGATGATACATCTATCCTCTCCAGAAACAGGTGCGTTTATGAAGCCACGGACACCCTCCAACAGTACCTCCACAAGTTTGAAGTCTGGACTAGACGATGGAACATTGGCATTAACAAAAAGAAATGTGGCAATGTGACGTACATTTTACTGCCTGATGTTTGTCCAGGAGTCTTCATTGGCAACCAACTGATGGAGCAACATTCGGGCTATAAATACCTGGGTGTGTATTTGGATAGGCGGCTAACATTCAAAACGCATATTTCAGTCATCACGAAATCGCTTGGGCAGAGAATTATGAAATTGCGTTGGCTCCTAAACAGTAGGAATAAGTTTTCATAAAAAAATACTTATTTATAAAGCAATAATTTCTCCTGTTTGGCAATACGGACTGCAGGTGTACGGCATAGCAGCAAAATCAAACATATCTAAGATCAGAGTACTACAGGCCAAGACACTGTGTATGATCTCGGGAGCTCCGTGGTTTATGTGAACGGCGGACCTTGAAAACGACTTAAAAATACCAAATATTGGTGATGTGATTATTCGTCAGGCCAAGAATTATATGGAGCGGTTGAAAAATCACCCAAACATACTAGCCAGGCGTCTCTTAAAGCGACGCAGAAGAAGAGGAGTCAGAGTGGCGCGACGGTTGAGAAGATCTCATCCTGTCGACCTCTCAACTAGATTTATTAAGTTATTAATTGTTCTTTCCAACTTTCTAATTTTGTGAAAGTTGTTTTGTAATTGTTTTAAGATTAATTTAAGTTGCTTTACAGAATAACAGAAAAATTAAAATATTTATTGATATTAAAAAAAAAAAAAAAAATATTAAATCTATAAACATTTTTTCCCGTAAATGATGAAAAAGATCAAGGCAATAACCAAAACGTGCTCAACGTGCCAGGAAGTCATATATGACAGACACCCACCAAAGGGTAAACTTCAAGCCACTCCTATTCCAAAATACCCAGGACAAAACTCTATTGCACGAATTGATGATGGCCTTTGGTATTCCTCAGACCCTGGTAATAGACAATGAAAAAGTATTAAATTCGGCAGCAACAAAGCTTCTTTTAGAAAATCAATTAGGAATTTTAGTGCATACTTCACTTCCATATGCTTCCACTAGCAACGGAGAGATAGAACGTCTCCATTCTACCCTGAGTGAGATAATGAGATGTTCGAGGAGAGACCATGGGGAAATGAGTTTTGAAGATATCCTATTTAAGGCAATTCGGGAATATAATGCATCGTTACATTCAGTCACCAAACAGAAACCTATAGAGACCATTTTTAGGGTAACAATACCAAACGATCCCACTGTAATAGAATAAAAAAGAGAGGAAATATAATTCAAATTAAAAGAAAAACAAGAGGCCGACTTGAAATATCATAATAAAAATAAACAATCTATTAAGCAATACGAACCAGGGGAAGAGATTTATGTTAAAACAAACAAAAGGTTAGGATCAAAACTTACACCACGATATAAAAAACAAACAGTCGTATAAAATAAAAACACCACTATAAAACCACAATCAAGGAAGATAGTTCACAAAGATAATATAAAATTTGAATTAATCACTAAAACTAAGATTATTGTTATTATTCACTAGAATACTAAGATTAAGATTATTGTTATTGTTCACTAAGACTACTAAGATAAGGATTACTGTTATTGTTACCATTTAAAAAAAAAAATAAATAAAAAATACAAAGCAAGAAGAGGAACGAAGAAGATAAGAAAAAAGGAAGAACAACAAAAATAAAACATTGTACAAAACAAGAACAAAAAACTTAAATTTATTTATTTATTTATTTGAAATGGCATTGACAAAGAAACTGTCAGCTTAAAACAAAAATAAATGTAACAATTAACACTTAAAAGTAAGACAAAAATATAAATTGAAGTGAACTTAAAGTAACATAAATTAATTACAAAAAAAAAAGACAAACAAACACTAAATAAGAAAAAAAAAGCTTGAAACTATATATGCCCCTACTCACAGCCATGCAGATGGTAAGGTGACCCAATTCAGCGACATCCAGTTCATCCAGCCTGCAGAGTGATCAGGAGTACCGTAGGCAGCGAATGACGATGGTATTAATCGATGATGGCGATATCTCGGGTGAGAGAACGTGATAGAATTTATTACATGTCGTGCATAAAACAGTACGAGTTCTTTTGCGAGTTCGCGGGTAACCGTTCACAGTGGCCTTTTGCGAGTTTGCGAGAACAGCTGTTTTTTGTTTTGATTGTACGAGTACATAAAAATAGAACTTTATGGCCAATTGTGAGAAATTAAAATGGAAATTGTGCGAGAAATACATGATTGAGAACAATTCGCATTGTATGCAAATAATTCTTGCAGCTTCCTTTTTCATTCCTGCTACTTACTTTATTAATATTTGAAAAATAAAATTACAATTTAAAATTTTTTTCAGCTGTTTTAAGTCGAGAATGACAAAAAAAAAGGCGGAAAAGAACAAAAACCTGACGGCACTACTCAAACTCTGCAAGCCCTGGTTGCTGCAATTTTTCTTTCACTTTTGCATCAGAAAAAATGTGGCTTCAAAATACCCAAAGCAACCATAAAATTCTATCATTTGCCTGTTGTTGTTGTTGTTGTTGTTGTTGTAGAAATTTAGCGAATTTTTGAGCTGCTTGCAAAAAAAAGGTCTGAATCGGGCATTAAACGACGAAATATTCCTTGGTTGTGAAAAATTTAATTTTTGTAGTCTAACCTTCTCATTACTCATCCGTCATTATGCCCTTATCTGTGCATTTACGGCCAAGATAAGTCACTACATGACTAAAAAATTGAGCATTTATTTGGATATAGTTTTAGATTGTATCTTCGGCATATCTCAAACAAATTAGGGGCTATTTTTAAACCACATAGTAGACTCTTGAAGTGAAATGAACCTTTGTCTGTTGAGAATAAAGTTATGTATCTGGATTCTTCATCAAGTTCTATTTGATGAAAACTTGAAATTAAGTCGAGACATGAGAAATATTTTGCTCTTCCTAGTTGGTCAAAAATATTATCGATTCTTGGTAAGTAGAATTTATCTGCTACTAGTTATACTCTTCACGCAGTGAATAGTACTAAATAAAAGTTTTTCAAGAAGTTTGTAACACACAGAAAGACACATCGGAAACCCCACGAAGTATGTACATATCGCTCATTTACTTCAAGACTATCATAATTAAAACAAAACACGATTTTTGAGTTAATGATGCAGAAATATCAGTTATATGATGATTTATATTGTATAAAAATGTCATCATCCTGTATAACATACACAGAGCGTTAGAAGAGAATATGGCGTTATTGCATTTCTAGCGTCCCGACTTTTTTTTACTGATAAGGACGACATATCTTACTTGTGCTGCAATCATTGACGTGTGAAGATCGTTTGTGTTTCCCTTTGGGATATTTTATTTTGTGTCGTCATTCAAGGAAAAGGTAACGCTGCACAGAGGACCAAACCGTCTGGCTAGCGACGCTTAATTCACATTTTGAAGTTTTACATATCCTTATTAAAAGCTTATTAAAGCTTTTTTAAAAGCTTTCCGATATGATAATGAACAGCTGTGCGCTTTCAAACACAACCAATGTTTTATGAGCTGTGTTGCAATAAATTCCCGCCTTTTTACTCTTGTTTTTGATTTCGATATAAAAATTATTTATATGTAAAGGGAATATAAACTCCGTTCTGTTGCTGTTTTAGTTTTGGTTTATTTTTCTCTTTTCACAATTTCGTTTACATGTACGTGTCTTAACTCTGTCAGGCTTTGAGTAAGACTGACTTTGCTTACTCTATCAATTGCTTGCTCTGCCTTCTCTCAGTTGCTTATTCTATGGTGTTGCCAGATTGGCTATCTTACATCTAGGCTATCTTATGTTAATCTTACATCTAGGCTATCTAATGTTAATCTTACATCAAGGCTATCTTACACTACTCTTACAATTCGGCCATCCTGACTTGTAATCGTCCTGATTTTACTATTTTGTTGAGTATTTGAACTTTCGCTTATACATTCAATATTTACAATATTACAGTAAGTTGAAACCCTTCCACGTCCACCACGAGGTATCTATCATTAGATGAAACTTTGTCTATCCGGTATGGACCTTTAAACTTTGGGATAACCTTTTTTGCATGCTCCTGGAGTGCTTACAAAATTTTTTAAGACTACATAGTCCCCTTTCTGATATTTTTTACATATTCTATTCATATTTTTCTTTTCTTGGTTGTAATTCTGACTTTGACGAATTTTATTTGCTCCTATTAATCTTGTTTTATTTTAGTCTTTATTCTTTTTCTATTTCGCATAAGTTTTCTCTTATATAATCGATTATAATAACTCCTGTGCTATCATGTATAGTATTGTTTATTGCAAATTTTATTTCCGGTAATACACCAATGATTTTTCTGACCCTGTACTCGTTAGTTTTGTAATTATTAGTCCTAGACAATGATTAACTCTTTCTACCTGCCCATTTGTCTGTGGTGACCCTGTAGCTACTTTTGAATGTCCTCGATCAGAGACTATTCTACGTGGTCGACTATATTCTCTGAAATATTGTTTTAGACAATTTATTGTGCTTCTTGATTCAGTAGATTGTGTTGCATACAGTTTGATAAATTTTTGTAAATCCGTCAACTACAAATAGAACGAATTTCTTCAATCGGTCCGAAATGATCGATGTGTACTATGTCAAATGGCTTTTCACCCTTTGGTATACTATTGAGGAGTGCTTCGTGTTTGCCATGCTTTGATAAAAATTCTATGCATTTAAGACAATTTAATATATGCTTTTTGATCTTTTCGGCATATATTATGGCAAGAGTTTCGAGCTCAAAACTGTGATACTTTGATTCGTAATCGGTCGTTTGTTTTGAGAAGTAAATTATTGGATGTAATTTCCATCTTCTTTTTTTTAAAGTAGAATTGCTCCAAAACCGATTGAACTAGCGTCGCAATGTAGTTCGATTTCTTGTTGCGGGTTGTAGATACTTAATATTGGTGATTCGACTAGTTTTGCTTTGAGACGTTCGAAACATTGTACAACTTCTTCATTGATTTCGGATCCAGTATTCTTTCGTATAATATTCTATAAGGGTTTTGCTATTACGGAAAATTGTTTAATGAATTTTCGGAAATACGATGATAGTCCTAAGAAACTTTGAACTTCCTTTGCATTCTTTGGAACTAGAAAATTTTCAATTGTTTCAATGTTCTTTCTATCGAGTTTGATTCCTTCCTTTGAGATTAAATATTCTAGGTACTCTACTTGTTCTTTCATGAACCTACATTTATCTAACCGCAGTTCTAACTTCTTCGTTACTAATTGCTGAAATACTTCCATCAAGAAAATGTATTATATGTCTAAGTAAATTTCTAATTTTCCAATTCTTATCATATCATCAAACACATGGTTTATAAATCGCTGGAATGTTGCAGGTGCATTGCGTAAACCAAAAGGCATTTTAAGGAACTCAAATTGGACTATTGGGGTTACAAACGATGTGTACTTAATTGACTCTTTGTGCACGTCTACGTGATAAAATGCAGTTTTTAAATCTAGAAACGTAAACACTTCCTTATTAGCTAGCCTTTCAATTAGATCTTCGATTAACGGTAGTTGGTAATCTTCTTTTGACGTGATTTTATTAAGTACTATTTTCTGTAATCTACATATTATACAACCTGATGTTTCCTGTTTTCTTTCTAACACTATCGGCGAGGCATACACCGATTTGCGTGGTCTCACTAATTGTTTTGCTATTAAGTCGTCTATAATTTCTTGGACTTGGGATTTTTCATGATAGGATAGTCTTCGTGGTGCACAGTTGAATGGTTTCGTACTATTAAGTAATAGTTTGATTTCACATTTTGTTTCGGGTTTTTCTGTCCGAACCTTGTCCAAATAATTTTCTTCAATTATTGTTAACAATTTATGTTTATCATTAAAACGATACTTTCCACTTCTACCCACCTATTCTCAGAAACATCACAAATTTAGGAAAAAAAATACATTAAAGAGCTTTAAGTGATTCTCACACACGTTGAAAGCTTTGCTATTAAAAAAAACTGTTTATGTAATAATCTGTAAAGTGTATGTTACCAGTCTGTAAACTTCAGTTTATGTAGGTTTCTCAACTTAGAAGAAAATTAAAATATGTTGGAAATATAAAATATTTTATAAAAAAAGAATTATAGAAACATGAAAACAGGTGTTTTTTAGCGGTTTTCTGAGTAATTCTGACTATTTAAATTTTTTTTTCTGAATTTGACTTTTTCCTCCATGTTGAAATCCGTGATTTTGATAATCAATCATTTTAACACATATCTTTTTCCGTAATTTTCTTCATCTTCCAAAATTTCTTCAAGCAAACAAGAAATCACAAGATTATCCATTTTACAAAGCGATGACTGTGAACACAAATATTTAACATTTTTGTGCAATATTCGAAAGACGTGCTCGACAGACCATCTTTGCCGTATGATGTTCTTTTCAAAAGCTTTGATGGTAAGAGCTTTTCTTGAGATGGAAAAATGGCTTAACAGCGAGCGAATGATGACGTTAGGCGTTAACAGCATCATTTCTTTTTTGTGATGTTTCTGAGAATAGGTAGACTATATTCATTATGCTCATACATTCTCTGTCTGCTTCTCTAAAACTTCCCTCGTTATCATCTATATATACTGAGTTATCAATTTTACCATTGCTGCTATTTATATTGTTTTGGGGTTCCTTACATTGAACCGTACAGTCGTAACTTTTTGTTTTCTTCACAAAATCTGTTAAGTTTCCTATACGGAGGGTATGCACACAATTTATTACCTATTCTATTTCACAATCTTCTGTAATGTCTCTAATTTTGCTTTCCCTATAAATGCGTTCAATTGTTTTTGTCTTAACTACTTGATCACACTGCATTTCATCAAATTTTGCTAACATGACCTGTGCGTCTTTTGAAAAATCTGTTCCTTAAATAACTTGATAATGGTACAGCATACAATATTTGATTTATTACTTCATTTTCAAATTCAACTTTAAGTATAATTTTTCCAATAAAAATTAATTTGCTTCTGTTTATTCCATAAAAACTTGTAACTAAAACTGTTTTTTCAACGCTTGTACCTACAACATCCTCCCAAATTAATAATTAAATAAGCAAATTGGGCTGCCAGTATCGATCAATGTTTCTTATAATAAAGTTAAATTACTACTCGTATCATTAGTTACACTCTGTTCGCCTGCGTTTTCACTTACATCTTGACATTTACTGCATTCTGTTGCAACACGCCCCATCTTGACATAAACGAAGCAAGCTCCTTGTTAGCGCTTTGGCTTACGACATTTTCCAGCCATGTGATCGCGACAGTTGCAATTGTAGCATCGTATTTTCTCTTTCTGCTGGTCCTCGTGAACGTTGTGCGATATTAGCGTTGCTGCCTCGTTTTTAAATATAGCAATTGGTTTATTGTTGTCGTGTTCTTCCGCATTAAGTCGAATGTTTAAATGCTCGTAGAATTGAACTTGGTTTGTTGGAAAGTTGCATATTTGCTTGCGAGCGTAGGGTATAGTTAGGTATACCAATGATTAGTCATTCAAGAAGTTCCGAGCTATCGAAATTCAGTTTACTTGCCAATATTGTCTTCTCAAGATAATATTCTTGAAAAGTTTCAGAAATATGCCATTTCCTCTGTTCAAATTGCCTTTTTAAAATTGTCGCGGACTGATGGTTTTCAAATATAACTTCCATTTCTTGCAACAAGTTGTATACTGGCATTGTAAATATATCGCTGCGATTTTGTATCCACTTCGATGCCTTTCCAAAGGATTAGATTGGCTATTAGTGCACGCGCATTGTTTTCGTCTATCTCATATGCTGGCTGTACATTCTTTATATATTTTTTGAACGACTGAAAATTACTGTCAAATTGATTAACCAATTCTTTCATATGCATGCACGAAATATTTTTTTTGCTTTTCTTGACGTACAGCACAATTTTCATTTCGTTGTTTTAATATCTCGTTTTCGTTTTTTAATAGATTTAGTTCTCATCTTAACATATTTATTTCGCGTTCGAATGTACGCTCTTCTTTGTTAACATTGTACGTAATTGCCCTTTTATGACGTCATCACACATTTTTATCAATTTTGTTTTTTGGTGTTCAATCAATAAATATTTCAATTTTTCTGTTATTCTGTAAAACAACTTAAATTAAACTTATAACATTTACAAAACAACTTTAACACAATAGTAAGTGGGATAGAACAATTAAATTAATAAAATCTAGTAGAAAGGTCGACAGAATGAGATCTCTCAACGGTCTCGCCACTCTGACTCCTCCTATTCTGCGTCGCTTTAAAAGACATCTGGTTAGTATGATTGGGTGATTTTTCAACCGCTCCATATAATTCTTGGCCTGACGATTAATCACATCACCAATATTTGGTATTTTTAAGTCGTTTTCAAGGTCCGCCGTTCACATAAACCACGGATCTCCCGAGATCATACACAGTGTCTTGGCCTGTAGTACTCTGATCTTAGATATGTTTGATTTTGCTGCTATGCCGAACACCTGCAGTCCGTATTGCCAAACAGGAGAAATTATTGCTTTATAAATAAGTATTTTTTTATGAAAACTTATTCCTTCTGTTTTAGGAGCCAACGCAATTTCATAATTCTCTGCCCAAGCGATTTCGTGATGACTGAAATATGCGTTTTGAATGTTAGCCGCCTATCCAAATACACACCCAGGTATTTATAGCCCGAATGTTGCTCCATCAGTTGGTTGCCAATGAAGACTCCTGGACAAACATCAGGCAGTAAAATGAACGTCACATTGCCACACTTCTTTTTGTTAATGCCAATGTTCCATCGTCTTGTCCAGACTTCAAACTTGTGGAGGTACTGTTGGAGGGTGTCCGTGGCTTCATAAACGCACCTGTTTCTGGAGAGGATAGATGTATCATCAGCAAACGTGGCAATGATGAAATCTTGAGGATCCCCTAGCGGTAATTTTGAGCCAGTGGGCATGTCGTGCGTGAACAGTGTATATACGGTCCCAAAACGCTACCCTGGGGAACACCTTCGCGAATAGCCTTGATGCTAGACTTCACACCATCAAGTACCACTGAGAAGGTCCTGTTATTGAGGTAGCTGCGCACTATTAACCATAGTTGGGCGGCAACAAGTTCTTGAGTTTACTGAGCAGCCCGTCGTGCCACACTCGGTCAAAAGACTGTTTAATGTCAAGATACGCTGCCACCACGTACTCCTTGGTCTCAAAACCTTCAAGGATGAAGTTGACCACCCTATTCAGCTGTTCTAGGGTTCCATGGGACTAACGGAACCCGAATTGAAAGGGAGGAACTACAGCCTTTACCTACTTTAAATCCAGGAGGCGCGTCAGCAGAAAACGCTGAAATAACTTGGCTATAGTGGGCAGCAGGCTGATTGGCCTATACGAATCTAAGGCGGAAGGCCGTGATGGGAGTAACTGGGGGCGTAATTAGCCAGCGCTGCCAATCATCTTTGGATCTTGCGAACCCTATATTCTGAGCTAGTAATGAAAGGTTGAAAACGGGTTTCTGAGTCCTCAGCAAAAGCCTCGGCTCTCTCCTAAAGATCTAGCCCAGTATCCGTCAGCCTTCTTGATTGAAAATTTGGGTGTCACCTGCTGCTTATATCTTCTCACAAGCTTCCACAAGGAGTGCTTTGCGGAGTCATCAGGGTAGACATTTGACAAGAATCGGTATTTTTCCTGCTGTTTTTGGCGCTGCAGCAGCTTTTTGACCCTATTCGAGACTATACGAAAGACCCTGTCCACAATAGGGTCCCGGGTCCGACAATACTGTCTTTTGAGTCTCCTTTTAATAAGCAGCATAGCCTCAATAGCTGGGGGAAGTGCAGTACGCACTAGTGAGCCCTATGATGGATTTAAGGGGTCAGAAATTAATGCTGCTGAGTGCACCTTGTTTAGGAACATCGAGAGGGCATCTTAAATGTCTTCAGGCATCAGGATTTCCAGGTTTAAGTTAAGAGATTCTTTCTAATCTCGGCGAATTGTAGCTAGATCAGCTCTAGGTGACAGCAGTCATCCTTTCGTTGTTTTGATCTTCGGAACGGAGTCAAATGTAACCACAAGGGAAGATGATTAGACAGCTGGTATCCGCTCTTAAGCTACCCCATAATCTGCTTTTGGCGTTAAAGTCTCCACCTATATGGTACAGTCTTCCTAGACTGTTAAAAAGTTCTTCAAATTCTATTGTTTCCCAATTAAGATGAGGAGGAAGATATAAAGCAGAGACGAGTAATTCACCCCTACTGGTTGCAATCTGGATGGTGGTCATTTGTAATTTTTCCGACCTCACAGCTCGTGTAGAGAATAACAGATTTCTTGCTTAATAAGTACAGCCGCTCCTCCTCTTGGGCTATTGCTGGGGTGGTCTGCCTTATGAACGTTGTAGCCAGGTATAAAGATCTGGACTCCCGTTTGAGGCCAAGTCTTAGTGATGAGCATCACATCTATATTATGATCAGTAAGGAACTGCTTAAGGTCCTAAACATGCTCAGAAATCCCACGGGCATTCCACAATCCGAGGCAAAGGGAACGGTGCATCATCGTTTTGTCTTCAGAAGAGAGAGGCATATCTCCTTTAAATACTGGGTTGTCTCCTCTGATTCCTTCAACCTTGCTTGAAAGGAATCAAATTTAGCCGTGAGCGCTTCAATTGCCATCTCAAGCATGGAGTTTGTATATGGGGGCATAGAAGTACCAGTAGAAAATTCATCTTTGCTTTGCTTGTTAGAGGCAGTTTTGGGTAGATGGGCATTTGAAGCCCTGTGCAAAGTGAGTTAGCAAATGAAATTCCGCCCCGTCCCATGGATGTCGGAACGAATTGCTGCCTATTATTCAGATTACTGGAAGGGCGCCTTCATCTTACAGCTGTATTGATTTTAGGCATTCGGTCATCCATTTTGGCTTTATACACTCGGCAGTCCCTATGACATGCCGCATGGTTTCCTCCGCAGTTGATACAGCAGAACTTCTCGTCTGAAGTTTCCTGGCGTCGGGAAGTAAGATGATACTGAGCACACTTTCCACAGATGTATGGCCTCAAACAATAGTTTTTGATATGACCAAAACCTTGGCATCTGTGGCAGAGTACAGCATACATAGTTTTCTTGGGAATTTCCACAATTACCCTCTGACGCCCAACTTGGTTGAATTTTAGTGCGTCCTTATTATTAGAAGTTCTTAGGGATCAGCTCCTCCTAAGCTGCTCCATTTTAATTGTGTACAACCTTACGGGGGCGGGGGTTATGTACACGGAAAACTTTATGGCCATGTATCCAGAATGCCTCCCTAATACGCTCTTCTGGTGTAGAGGTTGCCAAATTTCGTATTATTATCATAAAGGCCTTTTCCTCCTTGAGCTGATAAGTGTAATGTTGTGCATTTATTTTTTTAAGACTACTCACTTGATTTCGATACGCGTCAGAGTTCTCAGTATAGACTCTTACTGTCCCATTTCTGCCGACTTTGAGAGTGTAAATATTTGATACAATTACGGCATCCAGTTCAGCTTCCATCTGGTTCACATTGGATACACCCTCAATGTTAATTGGTGGTGGCTTACGTAATTTGGAACTGCTCTTTGCATTTTCAGTACTTTGATCAACTTCCAACTCAGCAGCCACCATCTCTGCATGAGAGATCTCGACATCAGTTGGATCATGATTATCCCCCTCGTTCGCAGGTAATGAAACCCGGTTTCTGGAAGTTGTTGTCTTCTCCTAAAAGGGAGTAGCCTTTGCTAACTGAGTATTACTCAAATTTCCTTTTTTGTTGCTCCCTTGACCGTGTTCGGTGACGGTTTACGTGTTTACGTGTTTTAATAGAGGTCTGCCAGGAAGGCGGAGTCACAATGCATGTCGAGGGGTCAGTAGGGACACACTGATTATGTCACTACTGCTTTCCATGACTTCCTCCATGTCAAAATCATTTTCAGCAGCATTAATGCAGGATGATACCAATGGAGCTAAGTTTGGGCGCAGTCCAGTTGAAGTAGACTGGATATTTGGGTTTGTTAAATCATTCATAAATTTACGTGTTTTCAACACCTTTTGAGAAGGACGGGATGCAACTTTTCCTCTGACTTTCATAATGAGCAAGCAATACACGCTCGCTGGCATGCGTCAACGAGTTGCCAAATACACTCAAATACTTATCCAAATTAATAAATGATCCAACAACAATTGTTTAATTGCTTGCTAATTTGCTTTTTCCGTTGTTTTCTTTCCCCTACTTCGTTTCGGTTCTTAAAATTTTTCAGAAATATCCAAGCTAGCTTCTACTTTTTTTGTAAGTGTGAGTCCGTGTCATGTGAAAATATGCAAAATCAGCTGCTAATATTTGCTAGCCTGCAATCATGGGTCTTTTCAGGTGCAATGTCAATACTAAAACGAACGTTGTGGCACAACGAAAGCAACCCAACACAGACGATTTTGGCAATGGAGAACATTGATGTTCGAACGAACAGCTGATTGAATATTGTTCATTTTAGGGGCGTCTTAAACGTATCGAGTTTCTGGCGGAACTTATCATTGATTTTTTTTTTTTTAAGCCTCTTGCTACTATTTACACTCAGCTACAGATGCCAAGCAAATATTTTGACTCTGCTCAATTCCTTTTACACTCCTCACTGTACAAAAACCAATCAAAAAAAAACTTCTTATTGGAAAAGTCAAATGGTCTACTGAAACATTTTTACTTATGACGTTATTTCAACTAAAAGCCTGACTGATAGAAAGTCAGCATTTTGCATTATAAACAAATATGTCGATATTGAAGAAAATTTCAACAAAATTCATCCTCAATCGCTCTCTATAACTCAAAATATAACGAAATTGTTGATAAAAAATTGGAATGTTTGGAGATAATACGAAGAACTTAGGGTTTTTTTAGGTGGGTTTAAAATGTCAGACTGCGAAAGAAGGAGCTCTTTATCTTCCTCATTGTTTTCGGAAGACTGTTATGATTCTGCAAATGATACCACATTCTGCCCAGGTTCTATGAAGGATAAATAGGGGCACTGTGTTTCGTCCTCTATTGGAGAAGAATTTTTCTAACAATACTACTATAATTGACCGTTGAATTCATGAAGAAATTGCTGCTTTAAATTCGGAAGATTGTGCGTCTACTCCTGTTTTAGAAACTACACTCAGTAATAGTATCTCGTCACTTCCAATGTAGCAAGTTATCCCTTAATGTCAGGTCCTAAGTCCTAAAGGTAGGAAACGGTCAATGCAGCCAGAAAAGTGGAAGAGACACATTACAAAGACAAATCGAAATAGTGGAAAACCTGCAAGAAAAATGAAAGATTCATGTGCCGAGACTTGTATGCTCAAATGTTTCCAAAACTTCAGCGAAACCGTAAGAAACTCTTTATTCGTCTCAAATTGGGAACTTGGAGGCATCGGAAGACAACGACAATTTATTGCAAACTACAAACAAATTGTAGAGCCAAGGTACCGCTACGTTCATTTACGGTGATCCAGAGCTCCTCGCCAGTACAACAACGCCTACTTCTTCAAAAAAGGTGTAAATGTTACGCGCGTCTGCAAGATATTTTTCAAAAAAACCTTGGATATTAACGATCGCCCGATTAGAACCGCCCTGGTGAAACGCGAAAAACTGGCCAACCTTATATATATTAGAACCAGATCAAAGAGGAAAATAAGGCAATCACGAAAAAACTTGATACAAAACTTAAAGCTAGATTTAAAGAATACATAAATAAGATCCAGATAATTGAAAGCCATTACACACGAGCAAACAAGTCGAAGACTTTTATTGAAAGAAGCAAAACAATAGCAAGCATTGATAGAGACTTCATAGACATATGTGTGTGTTGTGGGGGAGTGAAGGTGTGTTTTTGGTGAGCTCCGTCCAAATCCTGGAAAACGAGCATATTATGAGTGATGTGAAACGGTGAAAATGCAAAAAAGTGTTTTACTTACTTGTTGGAGCCAAGTGCGCATGGAGTCAGTGTAACTGGCTTTAGGGAGTGATGTTGTTTCAGTGTTTTTACTCTTTCTGCTAATATGTATGAAATTATGGTTAAATTTAATTTTCACACAAATGTGCGAATGAGACAACAGCTGATCGCAGGTTAGTGGTGGAACTTTTTACGAGTAACCTAAATATCGTTACTCATACACGATGAATATGTGCGTAGTACATCAACGCCTACAAAGTACACAAATTACAAAAATTATTACG
>JAWNKV010001051.1:0-85713 GCA_035041805.1 Amiota mariae | reverse complement strand
AATAATAGATTTTTTTTTATTTTTTTAGTTTAATTTTTCCCTCTTTTGTATATACTGACTTTTTGTTTCGGATGGGCAGCTTTGGGTGTAGGCCAAAAAGGACATGTCACGTTGCTGTTTTGTGTTGCTGCAGTTGCAATTGCAGCTGTTCTTGTTGTTCATGTTGCTGTTGCTATTGCTAATGAAGTTTAATTATTCTATAGTAGCAGCAGCAGAACCACCACCACCACCATCAACAACTACAACAACAAAATATTCACAGAAAAAAAAAAAATAAAAAAAAAATATACTGGGAATAAATGGAAAAAAATGTAATAAAAATGAAGAAAAAAAAAGTAAAATTAAAGAAAATAAAAATGGAAAAAATAAAATAAAAAATTATAAGCAGGACATAGATGCAGTCACAGTTGTAGTTGCAGTTGCAGTTGCAGTTGCAGTTGCAGTTTGCAGGACGAGAAATGCATTCAGCTAGGCATTCATGCAGTGTGGTGTGCGTGTAGTGCGTTTTCATAGACACTTCTGACTGTGTGTGAGTGTGATTGCGTGTGCGTTTGTAGTAAAAGTGCGAGCAGTCAAACGTGATATCCTTCATCGTTTGTTCATTTGCGCAAAATAAAAATTGAAAAACTCCGCCCTAAAATGCAGCAGCGAAAATTTTGTTGAATACAAAAAAAAAAACACAAGAAAACAAAACAAAAAAAACTAATGAAACTAAAAATTGAAAAAATCTGCCCAAAAAAAAAAAAAATAATAATAAAAATAAAAAATAATAAAAAATAATAATAAGCGCACGCACATATATAAATACAAATTTATCTCTCTGTGTTTGTGTATGTGTGTGTGTGTGTGTGTGTGTGTGTGCGTGTGTGTGTGTGTGTGTGTGCTAATTAAAAATGCAACCACGCATACAATGGCAAACGTTACAACATCAACATCAACGTCAACGTTTCGCGAACTCTCAAGTCTCAAACTTTCTTCTTTCCTTACACTCTACTCTAAGGTACGAGTACCCCTTCACTCACGCTTTCTCCATTCATTCTTCCTACTTATTTAGTATCTTCAACGCAGTCATTCACTCACTTATTCACTCGTTCGCTAACTAATTTTCTGTCTGCCTCTGCCTCTGTCTCTGTCTTTTTCTATGTCATTCTCTCTTGGAAATCTAAAAAAAAAAAAATTGGTAATTTTTCTATTGCCATTTAAGGCAAAAAGCGATTTACAAAAATCCATTTGGACCCAAATCCCCAAACTTAAAAAGCCTCACACCCTACTTCCTTGCATTATACAATCCCTCATTACAACACTCTACTTTTCTCTACTCTACTCTACTTTGCTCTATTCTACTCTTCTCTACTCTACTTTACTCTTCTTTACTCTACTCTACTCTTCTCTTCTCTACTCTACTCTACTCTACTCTACTCTACTCTACTCTACTCTACTCTACTCTACTCTACTCTACTCTCTACTCTGCTCCACACTACTCTACTCTACTCTACTCTACTCTACTCTACTCTACTCTACTCTACTCTACTCTACTCTACTCTACTCTACTCTCTTCTTATTTCACTCTACAATCAAAATCAACAACATCATCCTCGACATCATCCTCAATATTATTATGAATATCATGATGATGAGGATGTCCACATAAAACTTCGCTAATTGCATATTTTTTAAGTAACAAAAATAATATACAAAAAAAAAAGTTCTCATTAAACCACTTCAATTTTTTCCTTCCAATTTGTATTTATAATTCATTTATTATTATTAATTTTTATATTTTTTTATACACTTCACACTTGCTATATAAATAAGTGGTATTATCACACTTTATTTTGATATTTATTTGTTATACTTTAAGGGCAGGGCTAACCTAAGGAATACTATTCGTATTGAGTGTATTTATAACAATTGTATTATAAACAAGATAAGTAGATTTATAGCTAATGTTTTATTATAAGTAAAAATATATAAATTTATTTTTTATTTTATTTATTTATTAAATTATGTAAATTATAAAATAAAGTATCTAATGATAATAGAGTACTAAGTGTAAATACTTAAGTTAAGGACTCTATGGTTATTATTAGTACTAAGTACTATAATATTTTATTAGCTAAGTAACAATGATACATATACAGGGTTGCCCATATTCGACCGACCCATGTTTTTTTTTGTTTTTTTTTAAATCAAAGAAAAACACAATTTTTTTTTGATGTTGACGATAATAATCATTTTATTTGGTTCAAGTAGATTTGTTGAGATCACTTTTTGAAACACCGATATCTCTCAAATGGCTGCCTTGAGCATGTACGGCGTATTGTGCCCGTTTTGCAGCATTTTCCATAGCTTTAGCTAACATTTCGGCTGGAATAGCCGGCTATTTCCTCACGGAATGTCGTTCTTGAGCTCTTCTATGGTCTTTGGCTTATTAATATAAACCTTTGATTTTAAATATCCCCACAAGAAGAAGTCAGGTGGCGTTAAATCGGGCGAACGCGGTGGCCAGTCAAAATCGCCATTTTTCGACATCAAACGACGAGGATGACTCTTTGGGCCCATTCCAATCGACGAGGCTTGTCCGCAGGCAACAATCTTTGCGTCAATTGAATCTTATACGGGAATAAATGCAAATCAACGCGGATAATTCGTTGTAAGGTGGTCCGAGCAATGCCCAACTGCTGAGAACGGCGATTTTGGGATATCCTTGGCGACGTCACTGGCCCGGTTTTGATTTGGCCTCTTTGGATTAGAAAGAGCATCACCAGTCGAAAATCCTTCCTACAAACGTTTAATGGTGTTCTTAGAAGGCGCACTTTTCACATTATTTAATTTTTTATACGCACGTTGAGTTTTCACAATTGACTTCTTTTGTTGAATGTAAATTTCAACAACTTGGGAGCGCTCGCGTGGCGTGTACTGTTCCATGGTAAAAATCTGCTTGGACTGACGCTTCCAACGCGGTATGTCATTAAGCGATCTGACGTCTCTGTCAAAAGATACAGGGTTTCCAGATGGTCTCGTCGAATATGGGTAACCCTGTATTTATAGATTATATTAGTGTTATAGGTTATAGGTTATTTAAGGATATCTGAGTGATCCAATACATGGTCTATGGAGAGATTGTCACCGCAGGAACACAACGTTGTACAGAAATTCCATTTAGTAGGTGATCATGTATCTGTTGACTGTGTCCTATTCGGCAAAGGTCGCAAATAAAAGTCATCACTTTCATGTTCTCTTAAAAAAAAAGGATAGTTTAAAGAGAAAGTGCGTAAAGGTTTCTCGTTGAGAAAATAACTTTCGCTTATTTTTAAACAACAAAACGAAATACTTATTATACTCCGTGAGGGAGAGATTTTTTTAAATTTTTTCAGTTATTCTCCGAGCAGACCACATTGAAAATAAAAGTTAATTGTTATTTGTTACATTTACTAATCGGAGGCGAATAAACATACACCATAGTAGTTTTTGTCATTTTACTAGGCAGTTGTTGGTTTGAATAAGATCGCTGGCTCTTTGTTAATGACATACGCTGCTTCATCTGTTTGCTCGTTCCCTATGATTCGTTAATTGCTGGGAACCCAAAATAGAGTGATATTTTTTGGGTGTTAAAAGCAAAGCTTCCGGATTTCAGTCATTATAGTCTTGTAACAATTTATGATTTTTACTGATACTAAGGTGGATAAGCTGTCGGTGTAGATTGTTTTCGTAAGCAAAAATGGAGGCCTTCAACACAGTGAAAGTTAGTAAGCAATAATCAAGGAGTAAATAACTAGCGATGATGCTGTTCTTATTGTCAATTACAGTGAATTCTGTGTATCCAATATTTTTTGAAGCGTCTGTGTAGTAAATTGATTTCAACAAATGCATTAATAGAAATCACTGCCTTAGTTTGTGACATTTTACATTGATTTATTTATAAAATATTAAAGAGTTTAATTAAATTTTGTATTCCAAATACTAAAAAGTGTACGAGTATATGGACATTTCACACATTTTCTTTTATTTCTTTAGTTTATCTTAATAATTTTTTTGGGAGCACTACATTTAGTAAAAAGGTTGATTCCATAATCGTACATTTTTGGTTCTGAAGTACAGGCAAAAATAAAAGCGATTCAAACGTGACAAAAAACGGAATTGGGTTTCGTGGTCATCGACAAAAATCCAAAAGTCAAGTGCAACCATTCAAAAAATTGTAGTGGAATTATTTTCTAAAATATTAAGGAATAGCAAATAAATAAATGTTTTAATATTTTACATTACATTAATTTTAACTTATTAATAATTATAAAAGGTTTAATGGTCCAAATTCGGTTGTTATATTTCTTCTCTATGGTTTTTTTAAGCTCCTTTCACATCATCTGAGTCAAATGATGTAGCTACGAAATTCAATGAAAACTGGCATTTTCTTCATTGTATTGGATCAGTTGGATGATTGTCATATAGTAGTGTTTTCTTTAATTATAAGGACACTTACAGTATTATATTATTGGGCATTTCTGACGATGCTTACGAGCGCAATGAAAGATTCTCTAATGGTGGTTTATTTAATTTTGATGATCTTTGGAAAAGCTTTGGATGCAAATTCCTCGTCATACATTTTATTTTATTTTTGTTTTTTTGTTTTTTAGTGTAAACTAAGATTTAAAGGCAAACATATGACAGCACTTAGTCTTAGTTTTCATGATATCATGGATTCTAAAAGATTTTTACAAGAGTCTCATTGTTGATTAATTAATAGTTTTCCTCATTAGAAATTGTTTAATATTTTGATTATCCAAATAATATTACAAATATTTTTAAGATCATCGTTCTACATCAATCCAAGGCTATTTTAATACAAATTTATGCCACTGCTTATGATGATGCTATGTTGCTTCCCTTTACTCAATTGCCACAACATTCATACACATGATTTTAAAACAATTTAAATGACTTATGAGTTGTGCTCGAAAACAAGTAGAAAACGTAAAACAACATTCATTTTCTTTTGTAAAAAGACAATTCTTTTGTACCCTACAAATAAATAAGCATGGACTTGTTATCTTTCAGTAATACTAAAGTATAATTCAAAAATGTTTTTATTAATTATGAAAAAATTTAAGATTCAATTTAAATTTATCAACTTAAACTTCTAGATCATCTTTAATCTAATATAAAAGAAATAAAATTCCTATTTCTACATTTGATTGGATTTCATTCATTTTCTTTTTACAAAATATTTAAGAACTTAGTTTTTACAAAACTTTTTGTTTATACTTAGTACATTAAAATTGGATAGAAGATCTTAGAAATTTTACTTACTCTAAACTAAACAAAAGAAATCATCTTTCAATATGCTTACAATAATAGAAGGTATAACATATTAAGAATAATTTGTTTGTTGGTTTTTCTTCTACTTAAGATAAATGAAGACAAGCACTTAGAACCCGTCACTTTGCCAATAAATGAAGGAAACTATATTACAAAAAAAAAAAAAAACAAAAAAACAAAAAAAATCTATATATATATTTATATATTTGTATAAATAGATCTACTAGTTTTGTCTTAAAAATAATCCATTGTATGTAAGTTTTCTCACTCACTCCACAACAGATTTATATTATGGCATCTCTGATGGAAACTGAACTAGTGATGATCGCCTTTAAAGGATTCCTCATTGATTTCTTGATGTCATAAGTCTTTGTGATGCAATAATGATGATGATGATGATGATGATGATGATGTTTATACCATTCATACTTAGTTTTTTTGGGAATTAACACTTTGAAATTATGTTTGTAATATTGAAAAACTATTTTCATATTAAATATTTTGTTACCTGCTAAGCCACTGTTTGGGTTCATTGTAATGCCATGAGGATATTAAATATTTTACAAAAATCACAAATCCATTTAGAAATAAGAATCCCATGTATTGTTTAATGTTTTCTGTTGGATAGAATTGTATGCATTTCCCATTTCTATTTATTGTCTAATGGATTCTACTTATTAAATTCTTAGTGAGATGATGAGTGATGATTGATGATTTTATTAAGTTTTTAACAAAGTATTTTCTTTTTCAACAAAAGTGAAACTGTTGATCTATAAATAATATAAATAAGCTTCAATGATAATAATATTTAGTATGAATATATTTTTGAAATAATTTTGTATCTAAAGATTTTGGAAATTAATAAAGAATGAATATTTTTTATAGGAGATACATAGTTTTTCTTAATTTCTTAAATTTAGCAATAGCAATAGCAAAGAGTGAAGAGTGAAGAGTGATTTTTTAAAAATGTTTTTCATGTCTAAATTTGTCTTCATTTTATGAAAAATATATATAAAAGTACTTAAGCCCGAGGCCTGCATGACTGCCTGCATGCCTTCCTGCCTGCCTGCCTGCATGCCTGCATGCCTGATTCCATGCCACATGAAATCCCTAGACAACAAAGTGCTCAACATTGGTTGACAACTCGATTTTACTTTGTGGCAACAACAAATACTTATATTGTAATAGGCACGAAAGGGTATTGTGCTGTTGTAATTTTGTACTTTCAAAAGCAAAAATATCTGAAATATCTTGATAATAATGATGATGATGATGTTGATGATGATGCTGATGCTGATGCTGATGTTGATGCTGATGTTGATGTTGATGTTGATGTTGATGCTGATGTTGATGATAATGAAGAACTGAAATACTGAAAAACTGAATTTTCTTGTATTTAGTTATAATAATAAATTTTTGAGTGACAGGCGTATAGTCAAACAATGACAATGCAACAAAAACAAAAACAAAAGCAAAGGCAAAGGCAAAAACTAAATTACGAATATACTTACTATGTACGTAATACGTGTATGTAGTATGAAAGAAAGAAAGAAAGAAAGAAAGAAATAAAGTGTAGATGTATTTCAAAGATGCATGTAAATATATTTGCATTTCATATCTCGTATCTTTGTGGCAACGATTTGCAAAATGCATTTAAAGGCGATGGGCATGCAAACATAAGAAGTCATTTGAATTTTGACGTTGTTGTCTTCATCATTGTCGCGTATTCTAATTTACGTGTAGTATTCCGTGTATATCCTGTTGTTGGTGTAGTGCAGGTTTTTAATAATCAGAAAAGGATTTCACAATGTGTGATGATGAAGCATCAGCACTTGTCGTAGACAATGGATCTGGAATGTGTAAAGCGGGATTTGCAGGTGATGATGCACCACGTGCTGTGTTTCCCTCGATTGTTGGTCGACCAAGGCATCAGGGCGTAATGGTTGGCATGGGCCAGAAGGATTCATATGTCGGCGATGAGGCGCAAAGCAAACGTGGCATATTGACACTTAAATATCCAATTGAGCATGGCATCATCACCAATTGGGATGACATGGAAAAGGTTTGGCATCATACATTCTACAATGAATTGCGTGTCGCACCCGAAGAACATCCCGTACTCTTAACCGAAGCACCACTCAATCCCAAGGCCAATCGTGAGAAAATGACACAAATCATGTTTGAGACATTCAACTCCCCAGCAATGTACGTCGCCATTCAGGCTGTGCTCTCACTTTATGCTTCTGGTCGTACAACGGGTATTGTCTTGGATTCCGGCGATGGAGTTTCGCATACAGTGCCCATCTATGAGGGCTACGCTTTGCCACATGCCATCTTGCGTCTCGATTTGGCAGGACGTGATTTGACTGATTATCTCATGAAGATTTTAACGGAGCGAGGCTATTCTTTTACAACCACTGCTGAACGTGAAATTGTTCGTGATATCAAAGAGAAGTTGTGCTATGTCGCCTTAGACTTTGAACAAGAAATGGCAACAGCAGCAGCATCAACATCATTGGAGAAATCATACTGAATTGCCCGATGGGCAAGTTATAACCATTGGCAATGAACGTTTCCGTACACCTGAAGCACTATTTCAACCATCATTTTTGGGCATGGAATCATGTGGCATACATGAAACTGTCTATCAGTCAATTATGAAATGTGATGTAGATATCAGGAAGGATCTCTATGCAAATAATGTATTGTCAGGAGGCACAACAATGTATCCAGGTAGATAGATATTGTATTGTATAGCAAATCTCTATAATTTCTATAGATGAATTTATTTGATTTAGGTATTGCTGATCGTATGCAAAAGGAGATTACTGCTTTGGCCCCATCAACAATTAAAATTAAAATTATTGCACCACCAGAACGCAAATATTCTGTTTGGATTGGTGGATCTATATTGGCTTCATTGTCAACGTTCCAACAGATGTGGATCTCAAAGCAGGAGTATGATGAATCCGGACCCGGTATTGTTCATCGCAAGTGTTTCTAAACAATAAACAAACAATCGTTTAGTTGTTCCACCAAAAGAGAAATTCTGTTAAATGATGAGAAATTAATTCAAAAGTATTTGATTAGTTAAGAAGCTTATGAATAAATATTGAAAAAAAAAACACTTAAAATGAATTGCTGATATACAAAGTGACAACAGTCTGAGATTTTTATATTATGATTTCTTAACTTAACTTTTTTGTTTTAATTTCATTTATATTTTTATATTTTAATTCTTGATTTTTTATCAGTCTCAGACTTATGAAATTGAACAACAAATACTCGAATAGTTTTCAGTCTTGATTCTCATTGTTCATTTATTTGAGAAACATACAAAACATATTTTTCAATGTAGACATATTTTTATATTTTCAGTCTTGTTTCCCGTTGCTCGTCAGTTTCAGATTAATGGTATTTAGTATTAAACAGCAAATAATCCAATAATTCTTAATATTGCTTTTCATTACTCAGCATATAAAGTCATAAAAACTTAGAATAGTGTTTCCTTTTTTTATATTTGCAGTCTTGTTTCCCGTTGCTCGTTAGTTTCAGATTAATGGTATTTAGTATTAAACAGCAAATACTCCAATAATTCTCAATTTTGCTTTTCATTACTCAACTATTTGTGAAGCATATAAAGTCATCAACACTTGGGGAATAGTGTTTCCTTTTTTATATTTGTAGTCTTGTTTCCCGATGCTCGTTAGTTTCAGATTAATGGTATTTAGTATTAAGCAGCAAATACTCCAATAATTCTAAGTCTTGCTTTTCATTACTCAACTATTTGTGAAGCATATAAAGTCATCAACACTTGGGGAATAGTGTTTCCTTTTTTATATTTGTAGTCTTGTTTCCTGATGCTCGTTAGTTTCAGATTAATGGTATTTAGTATTAAACAGCAAATAATCCAATGATTCTCAATTTTGCTTTTCATTACTCAACTATTTGTGAAGCATATAAATTCATCAAGACTTGGAGAATAGTGTTACTTTTTTTATATTTGCAGTCTTGTTTCCCGTTGCTCGTCAGTGTCAAAGCAATGAGATTTCGATATCAAAGCTATCGTTATCCTATGAAGAAGAACACTGAATTAAAACAAATCAATTCTGAAGTATTTGATTAGTTTAACTTATTAATAAATAAACAGAATCCTTTTTTAAGATAATATACAAAGTGACAACTGACTCGATCTGTGTCTTCATTGTTGTTCTTACAAGTGGTTTTTTTTTTTTCTTAGTAATTTTTTATTTTTTTTTTTTGGTTTTCTTTCATGGTTTACAACTTTTAAGTGTTGGCCTCCTTTATTCATGCCGACACCATGCCATAGTAAGTAAGTACGAGTATATTCACTCCTCAGCGGAAGCAGTTGCATTGGTATGCCTCATAAACGTTGCCAAACTTTGAACTTGATGGTTTTTCTCGAATTTTTTATGCCTGTTTCATGTATATTCGTTTATATGTTCATGTGTGTTTGTGTGTGTTTTTTTTGTTTTTTTTTTTTTTTTGTTAAAACAGTGAAAAGAAGTAAAAGATACATTCGAGCTACCCTAACGGCGCATAAAAAGCGTTACTTTCATCCATGAGCGACGTTGATGGGCTCATAAATGCCGTGAATGTACATGAAACGCGTATTTTTCTACTTTTTGATGATTTTGAAATTTTGTATGCGTTGAGTACCAGTGCCAGTTCCGGTAGCAATGCCTTCTCCATAACCCTCCAATGACTCAAACTTCCATGCTTTATACATACATAGGTCTACATACCGACCAACTGACAACCGACAACCGATGTAATGTATATATTTTTGAGTTCTTTCTCTTTCCAATGACGAGAGTTGGTTCTGTTGTTCTTGTTGTTCTTGTTGTTGTTGTTAACCCACTAAAGGAGACTCGTGCTGTGGCAGTTGCTCGAGCCATAAAAGTAATACGAAATGTCTCATTTTTAGAGCTTCGAAATAAAAATCTCCCCAACCAGAGAAACAGTGAAAGAAAGAAAGAAGAATCCAAAAAATATAAAACAACAGAAAAACACAAAATTACTAAAAACGAAACAAAATTTGAAAGAAAAGAAGTCAAAAATAAAAAGAATGAGATAAAGTTATCGACACATTTGTTGTGAGTTGCAAGTTGCTTGAAGCGTCACATAAAACGCTTGTGGTTTAGTTACACTTTTATATCGTTTTCCATCCTCATTTGATGTGATAAGGCATGTGAGCAATCCGGGGATGTTTGCGTAAAGTATCGAATATAAAAAAAATCTCTATTTTGTGACTGAGTTCATACAAAAAATACTACAAAGTTAACTAAAGCAAATAAACATACACAAACACATAGTGTGAATTGTATGAAAATCCTAAAATTACATGCACTACTACACAATGAGAACACTAAGTTCAAGGGGCATATCTCATGAAATTTCTTTAATTTATACAAAACTCTCAATGAATGCAAGACGAGTATTTAACTCATTTCTAATTAGTATTGATCATAAGTAATTCATACCTATCAATATTATAAAATGCAATTTAATTTGAAAAAAAAAAAAAAATATTTAAAAAGACAAACTTTAGCTATGCCGAAGTTGAAATACTCTTCATGCCCCAGCTAGTGGATATGGGTCAGACACTTATAGCGTCTAAATTATAAGTCGATAGGACAAAAAAAAATATAAAAAAAGATTAACTTTGGCTATGCCGAAATTATAATACTCTTCACGCACCAGCTAGCGGTCCGAGGGTTTTGAAATTTATAAGATTAGTGGATATGGGTTAGACACTTATAGTGTCCAAATTTTAAGTCGATGGTACAAAAAAAAAAAAAAAATTTCTAATAAGACCTTCCATTTGGATCCCGGTTTGTATGGGGGGTACCCCTCCTAGTAGACCGAGGGTCTTGACATTTTCATGATTTGTGGATATGGGTCAGAGACTTATAAATTCAAGTTCTTATTAGAAAAAAAACTTTTTCTAATAAGAGCTTTAATTGATAAGGGGGTTTGTATGGGAGGTACCCCTTCTGGTAACCCTAGGATCATCAAATTTATATGGTTGGTGAATATGAACCAGAAACTTATAGTGTCCAAATTTCAGTTCTATACATCAATAAACAAAAAACTTTTTCTAATAAGAACTTGAATTTGAAAGGGGGTTTGTATGGGAGGTTCCACCCCTAGTGGTCCGATTCGGCTGATCGGTGTTTGATAAAAAGAAACCTATGTAGAAAATTTCAGCTCTCTAGCTCAAAAACTGAAGGACTACAGACGGACAGACGAACCGACGGACAGACGAACCGACGGACAGACGGACATGGCTAAATCAACTCGTCTCATCGAGCTGATCTCAAGTATATATACCTTATGTGATCTGCGATGTATCCTTCTGTGTGTTACAAACTTAATGACAAACTTATAGTACCATTCACTGTGTGAACAGTATACAAAAAATCAGTGTGAGTCGGACTCGAACACGGAGCGTTCCGTACCGTTCCGTTAATTTGAAGAAAAATGCTTCTAAAAATGTGTATTTTTAGTATTTGTTCTACACACAAGTGAATTACACACTTTGTGAAAATTTCAACTCTCTACCTATTACGGTTCATGAGATAGAGCAGGAGACGGACGTACGAATGGATGGACATTGTAAGCTTAGTAATAGGGTCCCGTTAGTTCCCTATGGGTACGGTACCCTAAAAATGGAAGAAAATCTCCACTCATATGGTATTCGTATTAAACGGATATGTACCAGAAATTTCTTTGAACCCAATTCCAACTCAAATTCCAATTCTTAGTGTACCAGAAAACTCTTTTAACAGTTTTGAAATCTTCCAATTCTTAAAGGCGATTTAGTTAAGGGACCCTCAACATATTACATCACACGTTATCAGTGGTGAGGGATGAGGGGGCAACGAAGTGTGACATGGACACATGACCTTTGTGACGTAACATGTTCAACTGTAATCGGATGGCGTTGTGTCAGCAAATGTGACCATCTGTGACAGAGGGGAGGATGGTATAAAGAATCATGAAATTCGTGTGAATGACCCCTAAATTCACTTTCTTGTAACTCAAATGAAGTTTCTGCTTAACAAACTCAACATAAATGGAAGATTTCACCATAAATATCAAATAAGTTTTATTATGTTTATTTTCTTGTATTTTGTATACATTGAAATTGATTAATTTCAGATTAATTTAATAACATGTGATCAGATCAGATAAATATTATAAAACAAAGTCCCTTTGCCATATTTATTTGTCTGAAGACGATAAACTTAAAAACTACCGAATAGATTTTCATACAGTTTTCACCATTGCAATGGACAAAGTGATTCATCAGGAAGGTTATAGGTGTCTATGTTATTAAGTTTTCGCCTATATTGGCTAAATTATGACAATCATTTCCATCACTTTCGAAAATCAAAGCAGTGATCTGTGTTAATCGCATAACCAAAGTGTGAATAATGTCGTAGGCAACAGCAAGCAGTGCGGCTGATAAAACAATGTGATGTGGTGAAGAAGAAATTTCAATTTTAGTTCAAACTTAAAGAAAAATTTAATCTATTTTCCTAAAATATCTATTTATCTATTTAATTTGTCTCTACAAAACATTTCAATTTCACATCTCCAAACAAATGTATAAATGCTTTTTTTTCTTATATACCAAGTTCATAGATTGAACATTTTCATCTATGATTGAATAAAAATGTATTAGATTGGATTATTTTGATCCTTCACTGGTGTACATTAGCAGAATTATGAAGTCTTTGACACTGAAAGTGTAAATGTTTAATGTTTGTGGTATTTTTAATCATATGAATTATGTTTGTTTTTCATTACTCATTACTTGGTATTGAAGTCCTTTCTTCATAGAAGAACTTTTTACGTAAGATGTGACGACACCAAGGCCATCCTAGCTGAAGTACCCCAGGGTAGTGTGCTGGCAACCATTCTCTATACGATCTTCACTGCTGACCTACCTATTTCAAGTGATGAAAGAATCCTGGTTGCAACATATGCAGATGACACTGCTTTTTTAGCTACTGATAGCAATCCTGGGACAGCTTCAACCATTTTGCAGAATCAGATAAACATTCTGGAACTGTGGCTCAAAAGATGGAACATTGCCGTGAACACAGAGAAGTCAATTCATGTAAGTTTTACCATGAATCGCAAGAGCGAAGATTGAATTCAGAGTTCCTATTTAAATTAAACTAATACAAAAGTCATAAGGTTGTACAATCAATTTGCTTAAAAAAAAAAATGTTACTAAGTAACCAAATTGATGATGTTGATAATATTTATGGTGATTTAAGTATGAAATTGGTAGTTTTTTTTTTTTTTTTGGATTTCTATAAACTGTTTAGTTAGTTTATAGTCCAAAGACTTCATTTGGATGCGATTACTTTTCATTGTTTCGAATTCAAAGTTAAGAATATCATTAGTATCGTTTCCTGATTCCAACTCCACATTTACATCATAGGTTACAGTTGGGCAAGTATCATTTTTGAAAACCTTTTCGACTTGCATTTGGATTGAAGATACAATAGATTCTTTGACAAGTATAGCAATTTCTTCTAGTTTTAATTGTTGTTCTTGCTCCTTGTGTTCTGAAACAGAATCCTTAGTCTTCTCACAATTGTTTGACACATTTTTGATCTCAATTATATTCTCAATATCATCATGCGAAATAATAGATTTTATTGCAATAATTTCTTCAACATGTTCGAAGGTTTTTGCATTCTGATGTCTTAGCTGCTGTTGTAGGTCCCAATATTCTCGTAGATGAACCTTTAAAGAATAGATTGACAGTGTGGAAAATACGCAATGAATACACATCAAAGGTGTCGAGTTAATCCTAATCACATCATCAACAGATAATGTATAAATTGTTCCCTGCATCTGTAATAAACTTAAAGCCACTGGATGTGGCACAAATAGGCGGCGAGTCAAGTGTTTCGAATGAAAATCTTTGGAAATAACATTCATAACTAGAATTTCCAATGATTAAATCTCAATGAAAAGTTTCTTACATTCATTGTTATTTGGTCTATTAACTGCAGAGATATTTTAAATATATCTTGTTGGATTAAATAGATGTGTTTATGAGATAACTAAAACTGTGTCTAAATAAAATGAAATATTTTTTTATTAATTTTAGAAAGTAACTTAACTCAAAGACATTCTTAATTTTTGCTTATTTAATATTAATTAATAATGGTGTTTCGATTTTGTCTATTTATCCATGATAATCATTGACTTGGTTGACAATAGAATGATGTTTGTTGCAAAATGTCAAAATGTCCGTGAAGGTAATCAATGTTTTGTATGAACTTATGATTGATATTTTTATGCGATGCCATCACCTAATTTCTATTAATATTCTCACGTCTATTACAATTAGAATTAATTATGAAAATATTCAATTCAAAATTTAACTTAAGGATTGCAGGAAATATTTGAAAGCTCATGGATGGAAGGAGACCTTTGAGCACCTCAAATGCTTTTGCTCAGCACTCACAACAAACTACTACTTCAATTGGCCTTCAAGGTTTAATAATCTGACAAATATATAGAAATTTGAAATGAATTCTCTTGTATTCTTAAATAAAACAGAAAAGAAATTTCTTCTGGTATCAATAGGAAACTGAAGAAGAACCGAGGTTCGGCCAACTATTTTTTTTTTTTAACATAAATATATTATTATATACTACTATATCTATATACTTACTTATATTCTATTGGGAGATAAATAGTTAAAAAATAGATTCATATTATTTTAATTATTTAAATTTCAAGAGAAGAAACTAATTGTTTTAATAAAAAAAAAAAATATTAATAATTATAAATTGCTGAATACTTTGCTATTAAATGACAGGAAAAACCTTTTAAAAACCTTTTTAGCTGTTATGTTCTGATCTATTGAATCATACTTATATCGTACGATTTTGAGTCCATTCACATTTTGTGGAATCTAATACTCGTACATAATTTCAAGATATTTCAAATTTTCCCATTTATTCTATCATTGCCGAAATGAAACACATTTGTTGTTCATTAAATGAGTTTGACATTTATGCGAGTTGAATTTATCTAAATAACAAATCGGGCTATTGCCAGAACTGCTATTCCTATAGCTATAGTCATATACGAGTAGCTACAGCTGCTGATGTTGTTCGGTCGTTTTGTTATTATTGTTACTTTGGTATTTGGTAGATGCTACAATTTTTATGCGCTATTAAAAATATATTTTTTATAAGCTCTATAAAAAAAAATATACAATAATATGGAGAGAGAGAGAGAGAGAGAGAGAGAGTGATAGAGAGTGAGAGAGAGAGAGAGAGAGAGAGAGTGTGTGGGACAAAAAGTGTAAGTATGTGTGTTCTTAAGGAGTGTACGCGAGGACGGGTGACCCTCCAGAGACATTTTTATGCGCACCTAAGTCATTTCGAACAATTTCGATTAAAAAACTCATCTAAACAATTTATGTCGAGACGTAAAAATCAAATCAAAATACGCAAAACTGCAACATTAAAGTTTGCAACCCTCGAAATGTAAAACGCGAACGAGAAACGGCAACTTCTTCTAGGATGAAGGACGAAATAACGATGAACAACGAACAACGAACAGCAAACAGCAAACAACAAACGACGAATGACCAAGTTAAGAAACCAGAAACAAAAGAACGAAATATGAGTACAACAAGGATGTACGAGTAGTATGACTGGATGGAGATGCTTAAAGCTGCTAAGATAAGCAATGGGGGCACCAAACGACTGAATGACATGAAGTGAAGCTGGTGGATAGAAGGAAACTTACGCGGTATTATTCACATTTTAGAGTTTACAACTATGCGAACATAAATTTAGAAATTAGATGAATTGTGTGCGTGTGGGCATTGGAAGTTGGATGTTTGATGTTGGGTGCTGGGTGCTGGGTGCTGGGGTAGTAAATGTTAAACGACAGTATGCAATGGCAACAAAAGAAAGATTCATAAGATCATAAGACATTTTTAATGCCAACAAAAGAAAATGCTGCGAGCATAAATATACGAGTATGAGTATGATGAAGGAAGAAGATTGGTATGGGTATGCGTATGGGTATGGGTATGAGTACAGTTATGGTATGAGATTCATTGGTCCTTTTCCTATTTGATGATTAACCATTAAACGTTTTGTAGATGCGCGCCCAAGTTATGTAATCGAATTTCGTTCGTTTTCCTTTCATAAATAATTCTCAAACGAGTTTCTTTGCGTTTTGCTCTAAAAAGTTTATGTTTATGACTTCTTCAGTTCACTGAAGTTCTTCACTTCACTTCTACTACTTTACTTCTGTTCAGTTCAGTTCAGCTCAGCTCATCTCATCTCATCTCAGTTCTGTTTGGTTCAATTCTATTTGGTTTTTATTTGAAATAAAGATTTCTTAGCTGCTTATAGAGAGTTTCTTCATTCTAAGCGCATTATGATGGGGCATCAACTCGTCAGGCAAATAAAAACGAAGGAAAAAATATAAAAGTTCACATTATATAAAGTAATAACAGATGAACAAAGATGCCATGATGTACAGATGGTTAATGTTAGGGTTTAATAGTAAAAAGAAACCAAAAAAAAAAAAAAAAAAAAAAAAAACACCAAATAAAACAGAAAACAACCCAAAATGGTGGACTAAAGATAAAAAAAATAATGTTCAAATTTGATCAACATAAAGAAAATTTATATAAAAACGAATGAGAAAGATATTTTTGAAATTAATTAAAAAAAAAAAAAAATACATATGATGATTTATATAAGTGGAGTAAGTATTTTAAACTAAACCAAATTATGTAATGGGAGAAATAAAATATTTTTTTTTTTTTTTTTGATAATTTAATTTTTTAAATATTTTCGTAACTTGAGCTAATTGACATATTATTTTGATTATAAAGAATATTGACTGGGGAACATTAATATCGCAATGCATATTTATCTAGTTGGTAACCTTTTTAGGTCATTAGGGTGGAGCCTCTTCAATCGACGTTGTCTCACCCCGTGTGTGAGGGTCGTCACTGAACTGTTTGGATGATTTTGTAATCTTTTGTTGGTGGCGGTTGCTGCTTTGGTGAATTTCTTCGCACACCCTTGGTATACGTAAATATCTGTGTAGGATAGCGTTACGTACAAACCAGGGGGCCTCCGTTATGCTGCGTAGTACCTTATTTTGGCAGACTTGAACTTTCCGTAAGTTGGTGGCAGAAGCGGTACACCAGATTTGTATGCCATGACGCCATACGGGAGCCACTACTTGCCTGTAATTTGTCCTCTTATTATTTAGTGACATCTTACTGGACGGCCGTAATAGCCAGTCAAGTCTACGCAGCTTTGTATTTTGTATTTGCATGCTGTGATGTTTTTTATGTGAGCTCGCCATGTGAGCCGCTTGTCCAGAAACAAACCAAGGTAACGGACTTGGTCCACCAATGGAATGACACTGGAGTCATATCTAAAAACAGGGCAAGCGCCACGTCTAAGAGTAAATACGCAATTCGCTGATTTTTCTGCATTTATTCCTATATTCCAACGCTTGACCCAGGCGTGGAATAACTGCAAATATTCCTGAAGTGAATCTGAAGCTAAAGCCAAATTGATGGTTTGGTATGGCTTCCTGGATACTTTGAATTTTCATTATTTTACTCAAAAATATTTTTTTCAAATATCTTGAAAAAAGTGGGGAGCAAGCTTATCAGTCTATAAGACGCGACATTGTTCTCTGGTTTACCAGGTTTGGGAATCATAACTATCGAAGCACACTTCCACTGGGTAGGGAAGTGGCAGATACGCAATATGGCATTAAACAGCGTTACCAAGAACACTATTCCCTTACAAGGCAGAGCTTTAACTACTTTTGCATCAATCTTGTCATGGCCTGGGCATTTCTTGGATTTTAACCGACAAATCTGCAGTTTCACCTCACTTGGAGTGATGTGGCTTGTGAGGGATGGATAAGCACCATTTTCAGAAAAAGCTTCAGTCGTTTCCCTTATCTCTGAGGCATCAACGAGTTGAAGTGGTGAAAATCTATTTTCCAGTTCAGAAATAAAATAGAATTGGGTCAAACTACTTATATGGTTTACGTATGTAAATAGTAGTAGTACTACATGTCAATTTATTCACTCAACCATTGTCAATAGATTCATTGTACAACTACTTATGTACTCATTTATTGTTTAATGAATATAAACATTTTTCAACTGAAAATTCGCTCAAGGGAAACAAACTATCAGTAATCAGACAACTGCTTACAAAAACATTTGATCATGAGATACTCGTATACACTGCGCATCATCAGATTAGCGCCCCCTTGAACATTCTTCGTTCAAAACCATTTGAACTATAGTCTTACAATTTTTTTTTTTTCATTGAACTCTTATCAATTCTCTTTAACATAAAATAGTAATAGCTGCTGTAACATTCAAGAAAGTATTTTAATAAATTTTTAAGCAAAAGTATACAAAAAAAACGTAACGAAAATTTGATCATCAGGGTTGCGCCCGCAAATAGAATTTCTGTTATCTCGCTCAATTTGGCAGTTACGATCACCAAATTTTTTTTCTCGCTTAAAATATCAATTTTCTTTAGATTAATACTAAATATGGGAATAGGAACAGTTTTATCTTTGGAAGAAAAATCAAAAATTGAAGGAAACTTCGAGTCTGGAATATCAATACATGAACTTCTTGATCAAAAGTCACAGTGATCCTTTATGGATTACACAGTCATTTGTTGCTATTTCTTAAAAAAAAAAAAAAAAAAAAAAAAAAAATTGCTGAAAAAACAGTCAGACACAGAAAAACAATTGTCAGTTTTCTTCGAAATAAGAAAAACTATATATATTCCTAGAAGACTCTAAGTGTCGTAAGTATGTCAAATCAATTGTATTTGTAAAGTATTTGCTAAATATTTAAATGTGATATTTCAAAAAAAAAATAAACATATTTTTTAGTCCATTATTCATCATCATCATATATCATTTGAATCTATCATATCTCTTACAAAGTCAATGCCATTGTTGATGAACATATGATGATGAAAATGATGATGATGTTAAGAAACATCTGATCATGAGATATGATTAGCAGAGATATGATTAGTGATATCCCAAGTCAATATCTTAAAAACTATTGGATTAGTCTGCATAGTGCAATCGTGGATTGTGATGATGCAGCTCAGCTCAGTAAATATGGTTATCCAAAGATGGGTGCAGGCTGTAGCGTAACTGTAGTTGTGGAGCATCCCAAGCCGTGAAGGTCCATTTAAAGGCATCTTAATCTGTATGTGTGTACTTGCTATAAGCGATTCGCTTTAGTATAAACATTTAATGGATGATGAAAAACATTAAATGGGAAACTAATGAAGTACTTGCATTCCCAGAATATCATGATAGATTTAATGTTATATGATCACCAATATTCGCAATAAAATTGATGAATAACGATGTCAGTATAAAGCAATTTTGTTCATCAATTCAAAAAGATATCTCAAAAACTGAATAGAAATCTGTCTTTTCTTACAAAATTTTGAACTTAAGAATATACGTGTGTCATAAATTGATATTAAAATACATTCATATACATATTTATGTGGTATGATGAAGATCAGAATTATGATGATGATGAAGATGAGAATTATGATGATGATAATGATGATGATGGTGCTGGCGGTGGTGATGTTTTTAAGTTAAAAATTATGATAGATGATGAGAAACTAATGGTTAAAGTAATATCAATGTCAATTATGATGAAGATGATGATGATGATGATAATGGAAATGACAATTATGATAATGATAATTATATTTTCTTGAATAAAAATGTTTTCAACTAAGTGCATCTCTAAACAGGCGGGAAGTCAAATATACTTAGTATAGGCAGGAGGTTTCAAAGAGTCAGTTGTAAATACATCATATTCAACCGGATGTTTATCACACACACACATACACACACACACACACACACACATATATGAGTGTGTGTGTGTGTGTGTGTGTGTGTGTGTTTGTGACCTGTAGATGGGCTCTATGGATGCTGTGAAGCAACTGAGTCAGCCATTACAAAGTTTCTAAACTTTACGATAAAATATAAAAACGCTAAGAAAAAGCATCAAAAGCAGCATCAGCAACAGTAACAGGAGCAGGCAGCAGCCCAAGGAGGCGAACTTAAACCGCCTGGGATATTAAAAAGTGCACGAGTAATGTTTGTTTTATGACTAACATGGCAAATAGCAAAGACAGTGAGTAACGAATAAGTATGGGAAGGGAATCGGAACCGGAACCGGCAGCAGCGGTTTAACATGATCAGAGAGAGAGAGAGGCATGCCAGACTATGCCGCACCGCCGAACCGAAAAACGGTTCAGCGTCATTTCATTTTTAATTTCCGTAATTTCAGCAGAAAAATTTTTGCAATATAAAAAGTAAATATCGAAATTTATAGACCTGCAGACGACGACGACGACGAGTGAAACATTCATGAAAACAAAAAGAAACGAAATGCAAAGGATTGGTAAGGGCAAGAAAAGGAAAGAAACGAAACGAAAAGAATCGAAAGAAAATGAAAAGAAATGGGGGGGGGGGGGGTTGGGGTATGAGATGAACGTGATAACGCTCAAGTGTGCGAAAGAGCTGACAATAGTAATTGATAAAGGGAATAGAGAGTAAGGCCCAACGACATTAAAAATGTTAAATAAAAACAGTAACAAAATCCATGCGAGTTGCGTTGAGAGTGTGGGAGCTAAACTTTGAATGTATTTATTGCAATACTCTACACCCGAACGACCCGTGACTGAGAAGTTGCATGAGTTCAGTCGATTGTAAGACGAAGAAGTTGAAAAGAAGAGAGCACAACCTAATAACTTAACCACTGATATATCAAACTCTGTAACCTCCACTCTATACTACTACATCAAGCCCATCTCTCCAAACCCTTACCATTACCCACACCCACACCTATACCCACACCCACACCCACATCTATACCCTTAGCAAGTAACGAATAAGTAACACGAAAAATTTAATGACAACACTAAAAAGTTTAAGCGTTATTATTTCTAGGGTATGATGAACCAAGAATAGCTGGAGGTTAGCTGGAGGTTAGATGAATGTTAGCGTTACCATAACCATCATGAAAAAAGAAGGTGGTTTGCTGTTCTATATTCTTTCTTTGAATATGAAAAGAAAAGAAAAAAAAAACAAAAAAACGGCACATAGCACAGGGTGGCATTATATAGTAAATATATACATACTACTACTACTACTTCTACTTGTACAATGTTTATAAGGAATGAGGAAGTGTATGTGTGGATGGAGGGGACAACAATAATATGAGGCTGTAAAATGGCAAATTCATGACCTTCTCAGGGAACGAACGCATCTAACGGTGGTAACAACTATTAAAAATGAACGAAAGGCAAAACTGAAGATGAATGAATGAAGAAATGCTAACGTTACAATTGTAACGGATTCGGTTATTACCGTTATATTGTCAAAATAAGCAATGGCAACAGCAACAGCAATAGCAACAACAAAGTCATTGAATATTATAACTCAATATTTAGCATTCCGGTTTCCTGTATTTCATGTGTTGTATTCTCTCCCCCATCCACTTGTTGGAAAATAAAAAGAAAAATAAAAAGAAAAAGAAAAACTTCTTAAATATCATAAAGATATAATACAAAATACAATATATTTCATGTTATTAGGGATGTGTGTACTGTACCTTTTTTTATGATCAAAGGCAGCTTTTTCAAAACAGTTTTACTTTTACTTTAATTTTTTTTTTTTTTTTTTTTTTTTGTGTTGGTTGGTCTGTAAAACTTACGGTAGTTTAGTGTTGGTTGCAGCAGTTATTCGTAACCATTTTCTGCTTACTTAAAAACGAAACAATTTTTACAACTTTGTTGTATCGCTCGTATACTCGTCCATGGCCCAGGGCCCAACGCATGCCTCTCATAGATCGTTGCTACATAATAGAATGGAACAGAACAAAACAGAACAGAAGAGAAGAGAAGAGAAGAGAAGAAAAGAGTGATGATGATGGTGGTGCCAGTAGTCATTTTTCAAATCTTTGTCTTTAATGGACCATCAACTGTTGTTGCCGTATCTGTAACCATTCCTGCTACTGATTCTTCAGTCTTAGTTTTGATATTGGTTGAATTGGGTTGAATTTGGTTGGGTTGAATTGGGTTGGGTTGGTGGTTTCATTTTCAACATGTTTTTTGTTTTCCTAAGTATATTTTTGCTTTGGTTTGTGCTCAACTTGACTTCATCTATTGTATAATATATCCACCATCTATCGTATTATATACTTGTTCGCTTAGTTGTCGGCGTTGCTGGTTGCTGGTTGCTGGTTGCTGGTTGTAAAAATGCGTTTTAATGGTTCAATAAAATACAAAAGTTTGCATTAAAACTCAAGGCAAAAAACAATTAGCGTAAAAAATTCCTTAGCTTTCAAAATTTCAACGGATTTCACTAGCCAAAAGCTTGCTTTATTTCTGCCTCCATAACTCCTGATCTCATCCTCTTCTACTTTATCCTTGTTATACTGCTCACTCATACTCTTTGCTTGTTCACTTAAAATAGTTGTTGGCATTTTTTATGCCATTGCATTTTTGTCTTAAGTCAAGTTTATTTGGTATTTCCATTTCCTTTAACTTTTTTCGTTTACATTTTCTTTCTCTCTCTCTCTCTCTCTCTCTCTCTCGTTCTCTCACTGTCTATAAAAAGAAACTTTTTCAAAATTCTTCTACTTTATTGAACCTTTCAGCGCATAACAACAACAACAACAAAAACAAAAAATAAAGAAAATAAATTTTATATTTTGTGCCGACGTGGCATACAAGAAAATCATTGTAAATTTCTTGTTGCATTATTTAAGAAGCACAAATAAACCATTAAGATAATCAATAGTGATGATTTTAAATGCAAATTGTGGATATAAATACGTAGACACCTAAATAAAATATTTCTGTTATTTAGTTACCGAAGATTACATTTTGACGAAATTCAACTAAATTATGGATAAGCAACGATGTTGAAATAATTATTGATGGGTCATGGACCTCACTGCAGTCCACAGGAGAAATGGTTTGTTTGTCAGCTCCAAGATGAAGGAAAAACATACAAACTCATTGGTACATCAATGTGACGATCAGGAAATTTCGTTACAAATGCCCTCAAACAAAAAAAAAAACCCATGGAAACGCGTGGATCACTTAAAAAATCTTCATCTGTAATCGACAATTGTAACGTAAACACGACCCGCTGTAAATTTAAAAAAGAGGATAAACTTTGGTGTCGGTTTGATACTAACAACGACGGACTGAGCGACTCGCGCTATTCCCTTCACAACAAACAAAAATTGAAAGAAGGAGCTCTGTTATAGTTTAAGTAGCAACAAAGAACACAATTTGAGTATCAGAAAATTAAAGTTCTATTTTAGTTAATTTTTTTTAGTATACTTTTATGGGTAGTTTGAATATTCCGGATCTCGAGAACGGGGATACATATCGGGACCAAAATTTCCTATGTTCAAGCCGAGAACCAACACACACTCACAAAATTATTATTAATTATATTATCAAAATAAAATAAAATAAAATAAAATAAAATAAAATAAAATAAAATAAAATAAAATAAAATAAAATAAAATAAAATAAAATAAAATAAAATAAAATAAAATAAAATAAAATAAAATAAAATAAAATAAAATAAAATAAAATAAAATAAAATAAAATAAAATAAAATAAAATAATAAAATAAAATAAAATAAAATAAAATAAAATAAAATAAAATAAAATAAAATAAAAAAAAATAAAATAAAATAAAATAAAATAAAATAAAATAAAATAAAATAAAATAAAATAAAATAAATAAAATAAAATAAAATAAAATAAAATAAAATAAAATAAAATAAAATAAAATAAAATAAAATAAAATAAAATAAAATAAAATAAAATAAAATAAAATGAAATAAAATAAAATAAAATAAAATAAATAATAAAATAAATAAAATAGATTTAATTATGATAAATAAATAAATAAATACGAAAAGGTCAGTTCATATTTATAAGAAAACTGTGATAACACTTTGAATACTCTATAGTAAAAGTTAACAACAATCGAGAATAGTTGTGAAACAATTCGTTTACAATTCAAATGAATTTAAGAATTTTATATTGAATTATTTTTTTTATTTGTATATCAATATATATATTTTTTTATTTATGTATTTTTCTGTTATTCTGTAAAACAACTTAAATTAAACTTAAAACAATTACAAAATAATTTTAAAAAAATTAGAAAGTTGGAAAGAACAATTAATTAATTAATAGAATATAGTTGAGAGGTCGACAGGATGAAATACTTTTAACCGTCGCGCCAATCTGACTTCTCCTATTCTGCGTCGCTTTAAGAGATGCCTGGCTAATATATTTGGATGATTTTTCAATCGCTCCATATAATTCTTGGCCTGACGATTAACCTTCCTATACTCGCGCATTTGGTCTCTCAGACCGACAAATCATTAATTCGTTGTTATCTCAAAAACTATCATCACTATGACTTTGTGGTTTTTAGTAGCTTCATAATTTGTTGTTAGACAGCGTTTAGTGCACCGTAAACATTGGTTCTGAGTGCACATGTATAACTTTAAGACTATTATCGACGAATATATGTGTTACTATTTGAGGTAAGTTACTAATTTTTATTTTAGATTATTATTCAATGAAATGTATTAATATATTTTAGTGGTGTTTAATATTTATTGAGTATAGTATAGGGTGGCTGATGAAAGCCGCTACCAAAAAACAATTGAATAACTTTTTTTGTTTTTTAAGTTATCTGCTCCTTTTTTGTTTTATTTTGCAGATTGATTTTTAGAATTTATTAGAATGGATAATTGAGACACCGAAACAAGAATTTGGATAGTCCGCCGCTATCACGCACTGGAGTCCGTAGTTTTGGTTCAGAGAGAGTACAGGCGAATGTTTGGCGGCGATCCCCCGAGCAGATCGACCATAATGAGACTGGTGAATAATTTTGCTGAGCAAGGAACAGTCGCAAGAAGGCCTTATCATCGAAACCCTTCAGTTCGGAAGGAGGAAACGATCGCTGCTGTAGCTGCAGCCATACAAAACAATCCAAGGGTTTCAACAAGAAGCTTATCTGCTCAAATTGGTGTCAGCCGACAGTCTTTGCAAACAATAATGCACAAAGATTTAAATTTATTTCCCTACAAAATTCAAATGGTCCACAAACTGAATGCAGCTGACTTGCCGATTCGCTTGGAATTTTGCCAGAAGATCCTTCAAATGGTGGAAGAAGACCAAAACATGTTAAATTGTCTTTTCATGTCTGATGAGGCCTATTTTGATTTAAACGGCAATGTGAACAAACAAAATTGTCGAATATGGAGTACTTCTAACACAGAGATACTCCACGAGACAGAATTGCATCCTCTTCGCGTCACAGTGTGGTGTGCAGTTTCTTCACGCTGTATTGTCGGGCCTTATTTCTTCGAAGAAAATGGTCACACCGTTACGGTTACTGGAGATCGTTATATGAAAATGCTGAAAGAATTTTTCTATCCAGAACTACAAATTCCGTTGGGCCACCAGGTCGCCTGACCTTACTGCACCTGACTTTTTCTTGTGGGGTTTATGCAAACAAGAAGTCTACAAAACAAAGTCGACAAATTTGGATGAACTAAAGCAATCCATTCGGGCAACAATTGCGGCTATTCCTGTCGCAACTCTCCAAGCAGCAATGAACAACTTTTTACTAAAATGCCGCACATGTGTCAACAAGCAGGGGGGCCATTTAAATTCAATTCTTTTTAAAAATAATTAAACTATATTTAATAAAATTTATTGACCTTCAACTTGAAAAAAATAAAAATGAATTTCATACACTAAAAAAATAGTTATTTGTATTATCTGTTTTTTTTGTATACAAAAATACTATATTCTTTAAAATAATTATAAAGTATTTAAATAACAATAATATAGATGACATCACACAACACAAAGGTTGATCACATCACCAAATGTTGGTATTTTTAAGTTACTTTCAAGGTCCGCCGTTCGCATAAACCACGAAGCTGTCGAGATTATACGCAGTGTCTTGGCCTGAAGTACGAGTACTCTGATCTTAGATATATTTGATTTCGCAGCTATGCTGTACCTTATTTTTTAATTACTTGATTATTAACTTATTCCTACTGTTTAGGAGCCAACGCAATTTCCTAATTCTCTGTCCAAGTGATTTCGTGATGACTGTAATATGCGTTTTGAATGTTAGCCGCCTAAATATAGTACAAATACACACCAAGGTATTTATACCTCGAATGTTGCTCAATCAGTTGGTTGCCAATGAAGACTTCTGGAATTTCAATATCAATAATTATTTGTAGTATATATTTTTAGGCTTCTATGTAGTAACATATTTAATGATTTATATTTTCTCGTTCTTGTCTCTTTCTCTCTCTCTCTCTTTCCCATCTGTTCAAACAATCATAAATATTAACTGGTATTCGTATAGTTTTACAAGATGTAATGCACACAGAATATTAGCTCATCATGTTCTTCATTTGGAACTGTTAAAAGTAAATAACATTTTGCATTGCATACCTTTGTGAGCTTAAACTAAAATTGCAAATATACTTAATAAATAATTAATTAAGCAACAACTGCAATGATACTCAGGAGTAAATCATGTGGTCTGTCTGTTTGTCGTTAGGTCATTGATCGTGCCTTGGAGCATCATGTCGCATCGCTTCATGATATCCCATGTGTCTCATCCCCATTTGCCGGTTGTCATTTGCCATTTGCCATTTGCATACAGTTTATGTAACATTACTTTGTCAGTAGAAATAGTAGTAAAATTGCATCAAAGAAATCAAAATATTTGCGAAACACAAAAAATAAATGCAAAGAAAAAAACATTTTTAATTATTTTATATACAAAAAATAATGCAAAAAAAAAAAAAAAAAGAATTGACACTAAAAGGATGCATTCGCATGTTTTAGTGTTGATTGCATCATTTCTACCATGGTCGTCAGTTGTATAAAAAGGGCATAAGGACGAAGGAAGTGGTGGATGCTAGCGCGCTTTTGAATTCATTTGCTTACTTACTCGCTTGGTTATTTTCTCTTTTATTTTTTGTTTTTTGTTTTTGGCCAAAAACTAATTGGAAAGTTGTCCGCATTAACGGTAAAAGGCAAATATTGCAATGCACCGCAACTTTATGCATTTTTAAAATCAATTAAGTTAATAAATAATAAAGAAAGCTTAATGCAATTTAATAAAATATATACAAATAAAAAAAAAAACTGTAAAATATTTAAATGAAACCCAAAAAAAAAAAAAAAAGAAATAACAAAAATTAAATAGTATGTACTGCTATAATCACGAAAAGAATCTGTGCACAACACAAAAAAAAAAAAAGGAAAAAGTAGAAGAAATACAGAAGGAAAAATAGAACAAATAATTACAAAACAGTCAAAGTTATTTCTTGTGCAAACCGAGTGGGTCACACGCTTCAAGTGATCCAGCAAACCAGCAAAACGCCATGACATGGCATTACATCCACATGAAGCAGAGAGAATGGAGCATGGGTATAGGGCATGGAGCATGGGGCATGGAAAATAAAGGTTCATTCGAAATGACGAAGGCCGCACAGACGGACAAAGGATACGACACGTTCAAAGTGCTCTTAAACACGAGGCCACTTTTGGCGTATTGCATACTTTTAAGCGTCAGTTTAGCCCAAGGAATGTTAAAAAATATGGAAATACTACTACAATGTAGAAGTCTCCGACTACAAACAAAGTCAAATTTTGTGTTGTTGTTCCTTTTCTTATTTGAAATTTGGAAATGGTTAAAGTAAGTAAATGGTGACGATGATGATGATTGGTCAACACTCAACTGAAGCGAAATGTTGCAAATATTGCAACGAAGCAGCAGCAGCAGCAGCAGCAGAAAATAATCATCATGATGATGATGATGATGATGATGGTTTGGTCCTATGCGCGTTTTCTATAATCAACTGTGCATGCAACAAAAAAAAAAAAAAAAAAAAAAGAAAGAAAGTAAATGGCAACATAAAAACAAGGTAAAAGAGGAAAACAAATCAGTGCTTTGCCACATAAATAGCAACAAAACACTCAACGATGCGCACATTCAGCAATCATTCGTGCGGCAAACACTTCTTGCCTCTTTCATCATTTTTACTATGAGTATTCATTTTGGAAGTTTCTTTTTTTTTTTTTTTTTGGAAATTTTTCCACTCAACAAAACCCTTACACACACACACACACACACACACACGCACACACACGTACCCTTGTAAAAAAAAAAACATAAAACAAAGAAAAAATAAATTAAAATTACAAAAAATACAAATAAAATTATTAAAATCTAAAAGAACCAAAGAAAATGTTTGTACACGAAAAATTTTATACAAAAATGTTGAACAAGAGAAAAAAAAAAAGAAAAGAAAATGCAACAACAAATAATATAAAATAATCATTTCAGCTGGTCAAGCCAAAAGCTAATTCATTTTATAAGCTCAACTCGGCACGGCTCAATTTCCATCAAAGCAAGTTAGATGACTCTAACTAAAAAACATTCCTGCATGTCCTCCTGCAAGGTAAGATAGAAATAAAATAAAATCCAATCCACTCCAGTCCAGTCCACTCCACTCCACTCCACATTCCAATTCAGTGAAATAAAATATTTGTTGACATATCCTTCTACATATTTCACAGTCATCCATCCATTTATTATATTCTGATGCTATGAATCTGTTAACATTAACATTCTACAACACTTAACTTACCATTTCTACTTATTGGTCTTCTCTGTCACAAGGCATTTTTGTATCGTATTAATTCGATCCGATAAAATAAGTTATGTTAAACATATTTGTACGCTATCAGAATGCATTCTGATCCTTTGCAGTTATGTCATTTGATTGGTGTCTTGCATGACGTTCACGTTCGTGAGATTTATAAAAATTTCAGTTGTCCCACTTCCATCTACCCATTTATTATTATTTAAATGGAATTAGAATAAAATTTATATAAAATACTTTTAATTTCAAGAAGAAATAATACTCTGATGATAATCCAAATATCATGAAATCAAATAATTTAAATTTAATTCTCAAAATGATTCAATATGATGATCCAAAGCGATGGGTTTATACTTGTCATGTTCCAATAAAACATTCGATTTTTATTTTATTTTAATATAATAAAAACATCTATTCAGCTGGATTATCCAAAAATTTTCTTTAATATTCTTCTAATTTCGATTGCAACGAACACCAAAAGAAATCAGCCAAATCGGTCAGCATTTTCATTATTATGAAATTATCATTTTCAGAGTGCCTTCCCTTATGATGATGTTAGCGCGCTATGACAAAAAAATTATCTGATGGGCAACGTACATTCCTCTATTTTCAGAATATATATATATTAGATTAGATTAGATTAGATTGGGTAAAAGTTGGGAATCAGAGGTGTAAACCTCGTCACCGCGGCCACTAATGGACCTATTGTGACAACCCTATTGATCATAGTTCCTCCGAAATTCTATTATTCATAAGGAACTCCAGAATCTTTCTCGGGGATATAAACCTGATTTATCGATTGGTTCCAGGTACTGATCAATCAGATCAGAGTCTTGTTCATATCAGACCCCACAGTGGCATAGCATATGCTCTGCTGTTTCCTCCTCTTCATTACATAGTCTGCAATTGTCGTTATTAGTTATTATAGGTGCTTCAAAACTCTGCAATAACCTGTTAAGAACCCCGTATACGTATACTTCTACGTGTTAGTCCCAGTATTTCTCGAGTTCTTATGCTAGAGCTGGTCGGCATAAACATTTTCGCTACTCTGATATTGCTCATATTGATCTACAGAATAGTTCTGGTCCAATGAGAATGTTCTTAAACCCTTTCCTGGCGAGTTCATCTGCCTCTTAATTCCCTGGGTACCCGCTATGCACAGATATTCAAATGAGATTAATATGATTATTTGAGGCTAATGATTTAAGTAGTATTAGACATTCCGAAGTTATCTTCGATTTGAATGAGTATGTGCTCATTAGCAGTAGCACATTTTAATTCCTCTCTGATACATAGTTCTATGGCATGTATTTCTGCCTGGAAAACTGAGTTCTCTTGACCCATGCTACAGGATATTCGCTTGCTAGGGTTTTCCCCAAATACTGCGGCTCCTACGCCAGTGTTAGTCTTGGAACCATCCGTGAGAGTCATGAGAGGGTTTGGGCCTTACTCGTTCCCAATCTGTCTTGTCTGGAAATGTAACTTTTAAGTTTTTGTTAATTCGTGGGGCAAAGATCGCTTGTGGTAAGGTTGGCTCCGCTCAGGTTAAGCTCATCCCTTAGAGGGAATTTATTGAGATTAACCGAGTTTGTTTCGTCATAAAATAGAATGAGCTTGGCCAATAATAGCATTGTTTCCTTCTTTATAAACAGGTGGATTGGTGGTATATTCAATAGTGTCACAAGGGCAGCTGTTGGGCTTATCCTCATGGCACTAGTTATGCACACACAAATCAGTTTTTGTACCCTACCGATTTTCAACCTTGCAGTACTTCTTTCTAGTTTGGTACACCAGATGGGTGCTGCGTAGGATATGATCGGTCTGGTGATGGCCGTGTATGTCATACGTGGGTTGAGACCCCAGTTTTTACCAAGGAGTCTACAACTAGTCCATATGCGAGCCCTAGCCTTGTATGTTGGATTGTAGGTGAATATTCCAGAGCAGCTTTTCATCAAGTGTGACACCCAAATACTTTACTTCTTTAGAGAATGCTACACTTTCCCCAAGAATGGACGGTTCTCTAAACTGAGATCTATTTCTCTTTTTCGTAAAGATAACTATGATGGTTTTTCTTGGGTTTACGCTAAGTCCTACTTCTGCACACCATTTCATGATTACATTTATCGCTTCTTGGAGTATCTCTGATATTGTTTCCTCAAAATTTCAAATATATATATTTCGTGGTGCTGCGACTTTTGAGTCACGAGATATATTAAAAGTATTCGCTACATTAATGGCGTTTGGGAATTCCACTGTGTCACATATTGATATGACTATCATCATATCGAAACATTTTTTCTGTTAAAAATTGTTTGTTCTTCAAAATGATTTAATATTCATACTATTAAAATTAGTATTAAGTTTGACTAGCAGTTTCCTTTAGGCTATGTCACTGTGATAATTAACTATAAAATATTCACTAAAATGAGTGACTTTTGTATTCTTTATGAATCCTTAAAAACAATACAATAAATTACAAATGATATAAATCCTTAAGACTTTGACACTTAGATAAGAAAGTATCAAGTATTGTATATTTTATAGATCCTAAATCTATTACTGTGATAGATAAACATCATCATTATTGGAATTGAACTTCATTTAGTGTATCAAAATCAAATCAAAATGTGTTTACAAATAAATACATTCATACATTGTTCATTCATAGTGATGTGTAGAGCACTCAAATAAACTTAATTCATTACAGTTAAGAAAGACTAAATGGTAATATAAATCACAAATCACGATGCATATTCCCTTGGCCGTATTTTGTTCTTCTTAATTTGTTTTCCTTTATAACCATTCATTTTTTAAGTGAGTGTTACTGAGTGGGTGAGTAGGTGAGTGAATGACTAACTGACAAAAAGATTTAACAAAAAAAAAAAATAGAAACAAAAAATACTCCAATAAAAAGTTCAAAAGCCAAAACCAAACCAAATAGAACCATAAACGTTTGGTCACATTGTTGGACAAAGCAACTGGCAACTGCCAACTGGCAACTGGCAACTGGCAACTGGCTTAGTTCACTTTATGCAGTCTTCCTCTAAATTGTGTGGTGGACCCGACCATCTCTCAATGACACGAAGGCACTTGCAACATAAACAAGAGCCCTATGAGTGCCCTATAGTAACAAGGGCAACAATATCAACAACCTACAACCGGCAACCGACAACTGTGGCAGCAACAATTTGTAAACCACAAATTGACGAAAAACGACTTCTTTAAATCAACAACAAATAACAAAACGGCAACATTTCACTTCAGTGGCACTTCACCAAAATGAAATCGACACGAGAAAAATAGCAACAGAAAAAATATTAAAAGAAAAAAAACAAAAAGAAAAATAAAAACAAGGAACCGAACAAATATTGTGGCAAGCAAAAAGAGGATAAAAACCCGGTGACAGCACACGCCAAAAGGAATCAAACTCGAGTCAGTCGAGTCGAGCCGAGTCGAGTAGAATCCAATTCAGTTCAGTTCAGTTGAATTCAGTTCAGTTCAGATATCAAAAAGAAAGAAAAAGAACGATACAAGTAGTAACTGCGTCATGCGGCACATAACAGCAACAGCAACAGCAACAACACCAACAACACCAACAATAAAAAGAAAGTAAAGAAATTGAATTGAAAATAAAAAATAAGAGGAACACATCTCACCTACATCGAACAGAAAACGAATATGAATGGACATACACCACCACCATCATCATCATCATCATCATCATCATCATCAAGGCAAAGTGAGTCAGTCAAGCCGCCATCGCTCAGACCGAAAAAACGACAAACCCGTCAAAACAAACGTAGCATAACATCAGGCAACAGCCGGTAATCCTTGTGCATTGCATATCCTCCTTTCATACATTGTATGTACAATTCAATCCTTCAATCCCATCTACCATTCATTCATCGTGAGGCAGAAACCATTATCAGCAACTACTTGATATTGTACTACACTCCTGGTCCTCTGACTGACTGACTCTCTTCCCTGTCCTACTACTTACTTGACTCATTGGTATCCTGATGCTGCTGATAAAATTGCATCTTTTTGCTCATATTTTAGAATTCGCTTTGCTGTGCGACATTCAGCCGAAAAAGAAACTGCAACGAAGCAAGGACGAATTTTTTGGCAGTTTTTTCTGCATAACAAATTTGTTTGTTCTTCTTATTTTTGTTGTTGTTGCCTTTCGTTGGCTTCTTTTTCACTTGTTCGTTCTTTCGTTGGTCGTTTGTTTGTTTGTTTGTTGGTTTGTTTGTTTGTTGGTTCATTCTTTCATTTTTGCCAATCGAACAAACTCAAAAATGAAGAAAAAGATTAAACAAAACAATACAAAAAAAAAAAAAAAACCAATCACATACAAAAAAACACTAACAAAAAATGGAAGAAAGAAAAGAATTCAATGGGAAATAAAAATAAGAAAATATTTTGAGATTTTGTTTCTTTTCTTTTCTGCTTGTGTCTGTGTCTACATGTGTGTGTGTGTGTGTGTGTGTGTGTGTGTGTGTGTGTGTGTGTGTGTGTGTGTGTGCACATATGAATGAATGAATGAATGAATGGTTGAGTTGTAACTGTGTGCGTTTTTTTTTTATTTTTTGGTCTGTTAACATTTCAATAACTTTCTTTTTGTATCCTTTCAACACCTCATCGTTTAACACAATCCTTGGATACTTTATTTTTCTTTGTTTTCTTTTGTTTTATTTTATATGTACAAATATATTTTTTGTTCTGTTAAGTTTTTTGTTTTCTTTAAAATATATTTCATACTTTTGCTGTGATTTTCTTTTAATGCATTTTTTTTCCCCCTTTTATCTTTTCTCTCCTTCTTTCTCTTTCATTCGGTTAGTACTACTAATAGTATAGTATTTTTTTTTTTTTTTGTATATGTCGAAATACTATAAATTTTTATATTCTTCTTTTGTATTTGCTGTATTTATGCAAATAAAATATATTTTTTTTTTCACACTTTCCTTACTCGCTCACAGTTTTCTGTTTGATTTTTCCAAGAAAAGAAAAACCATATAAGAAAAATCAAATAAAAAGAAACAGAAAACCAAAATATGCTGCTGCTGATGCTGTGTTATTACTGTTACTGTTACTTTTGAAGATGACATTTTTTTTCTTCATTATTTTTCATTAAGCTTTTGACATACTTTTTGGCTACACCACATGTTACCGGTAACACAAAAAAATAAAAATGATAGAAAAGAAAATAAAAGAAATGCATGATGAATAAAATAAAAAGTCAATTGAAAGACAATTTAAATGGTGTCATTTCATACTAAATTCAAGCGAATGAACTTGAAAAATGTTGAATGAAATGTTTGATTGATTTAACTTCAAGGTGATTCAATTTATTGAATTTATTAAAATTATTATTATTTAAAGTTTAATGATTTCATTCCACCAATTTGGTTCTAGAAACCAATAAAACCAATGAACTCCAATTAACAATGAAATTAATACTGAAGTCAATAATATGCAATTGCATATTAACATAAAATTTGAAGAAAAACCCTAAAATAACTTAAGTTCATTGAACCAAAAAGTTTACAATTCATCATGGTGTCTATAAATTGTTTTGTTGTCAAATAATTTTTTTGGCTACAATATTTGATCTTCAATACAATTACTTATCTTTAATATTGATGTACATAGTTCAGTACTTAGAGACAGAGACACAGATAGAGAGATAGAGAGAGAGAGAGAGAGAGAGTTGATCTCTAAATTGTTACTAAGGCTTATACTATTTTGACATAACCGCTTTCGAATCTATCAATATGTACAAAGTATAAACATATATAAAAACTTGTATTTTGTTTGTTTGTTCGCATGTTATGCGCTGCCATAGCCTTCCTCTGATTGCATTAAAATATTGTGAATGTGTTTGTTTGATTTCCGACTTGAACATGGGATAATTTTAATCTCGATATCTATGATTAAGGATATTCAAACAGCTCCTAAAAGTATACAACAAAAATAACTGATTTTCTGATACTCAAACTGTGTTCCTTGTTGATTCTTAAACTGTAAGTATTCAATATTGTTAGAAATATATGGTTCATGGAGCATGCGGAGCACAGAATCCACAATTTCCTTGCATGATAGATAACAAATGCACAGAAAAAAAAAGTCCCAGAAACCTTGGCCAACCTAAGCTAACATAATTGATGAAACATGAACATGGTCATGACGGATATCCACAATCTTTTCGGGAATTATTTTTTTCCATATTTTGCAGAAATTTTTAATTTACTCAAATCAATTTGCCAGCACTATAAAGTTTAGAAAAAGTTTAACGCATTGTTTATAAAAAGAAACAGGTGCACTTTGCAACCCTATTAAGGCAATAAGGCTGTCACCAGATCATTTTCTAATTTTAATTAATTGTAATTTACGAATACTCAATTAAAATACAATTATATTTTCATGAAAATTTTGACTTTATGTCAAAAAAAAAAAATGGTATTTCCAACCATAGTGCGCTCTTGAAATAGTGATAAATAACTAACGCTCCACTTCCTTCAGAATATCTGCTGCACGTTGAACATTGGCACGTTCCTCAATTAAAGCAAAGGACGAACCAATAAGAAAATATCCTCATGTTCTCTTCAACAACATCTGCATAGTACAATAATCTAAATCTAACCTTCTCTAGACGCAAATCAGATTCAATATATGGGTGCCATATGCTAACATGAACTCCAACATATTTTTGTGTTCATGCTGGTGACTACTCGATCAGGAAATCGTGGGCAATCAAAACAGATTGATGATTGGCGTCCTCAGGTTCGTCACACTTTGGGTACCTTGATGTCTTGTCGTGCCCAAATCTGTACTGGTACCAAGTGTAACCGCCATGCCAAGACAAGAATTGGTTTAAATAGTAGTTTGTTACGCCATTCTTTCTGCCCAATCATTTTGGAATGTTCGGTATAAGCATCAATCATTTTCAGCGTTTAACCATCTCTGTTGGTAAAGCGAGTTTGAGTTTTGCTAATCTCTTATTATTCTTGCTGCTTTATTTGGCTGCCCTTAAAATGTCTATTAAATTCTTCGCATTTCATCAGTTATTGACTGATCAATGAGCATTTATTTGTGTAACTCAATATTATTCAGTATCTTCAATCTCTAAATTAATAAAATTTGCTTATCTTATTGTCAACATCATCAACACTATTTCCATCATAATCAATATTTTCATTCGTATAATCATCAGCAAAATTATCATTATAGTTATTTTTATCATCATCATCATCAGCATCATCATCATCATCATCATCATTATCATTATCATTATCATCATCATCATAATCATTGATATGGACAACAATAAAATATATCCTCCTTATTTCGTTTTTTTTTTTCATTTCATTTCGATTCAATTCAATTCGTTTTATTTTCATATGTGATCCATTTTTCCAGTTCTTTTTATTTTTCTTTTATATAAATTTATTTATTGTTTTTTGTTTTGGTTTTGAGAAGTTTTTCTTTTTCGCTTGATTATGGTTATTGTTGTTTTTGTACGTCATTTTTCTTTTGCTTATTCATCGTCATTCATTTTTGTCTTTTATTTTTCCTTCAATTCATTCTTTTTGTAATGTCGCATTCACAGAGTTTTCTTCTTTTCTTATTATGTGTTTGTTGCTCTTTCATCATCATCATCATCATCATCATCATCATCATCACTTGCATAACACATGACCACCCAAAATGTCCAGGAAGCCAAAAGCAACCACTCACCAGTCACAGGCCACCATCTAGCGAAGCATTCAACTTTTGCAGTAACTTGCATGGAAGGATAATTCTTTGTTTGGCTTCTTTTTTCATTGCATTTTCTTTTTATTTTCAATTTTTGGTCTGTTTTTTGTCTACTTTTCTTTTTGGCATTTGTTCTTTCCTTCTGTTTTTGTGTGTGTGTGTTGGTTTTCGTTAAATTGGCCCACATTTTCATGTTATTGTTACTGCTGTTGTTGTCGTCGTCGTCGTTGTTGATGTTGTTGTTGTTGTTCTTGTTGGCCAACTTGTTCCTTTTTACCGATTGCAGATTTTCAGCTAACTCACACGCAAATATCCACCCACATCAATATTATTCACACTCACATACAGTTGCTCCAATTCCTTTTTTCATTTTCCTTTTCCTTTTCCTTTTTGAATTTCAAATTTCTTTTTATTTTGTTATTTTTCTTTTTCTTTTTATTTTGTTCTTTTTCTTTTTCTTTTTGCTTTCTTTTTCTTGGTACAAGGTAGACAGACGATGACGATGACGATGATTCTTCGTCTTTTTCGTCAATGTTCACTGGATATATGAGCGTATCTATATATCCATGTATCTGAGTATCTGTGTGTATATTTGACTTTATACAAATAGTCCAAAAAGTCCTAGGATGCCGGGTAGACAATTCTGTTCTGGATATCACAACAGGTGGTCGTCATCATCATCATCATAATCATCATCAAAATTATCAACAGTTAAGGTTCATTTCTCTTTTGCTTTTTTTTTACATTTGAATTGGCGCCATGAAATCGAGTTGTTTTCTGTGATGAGTTGAATGGGTGATTGGGTGGATGGGTGATTGGGAGGATGGGTGATTGGGTGATTGGGTGGATGGGTGATTGGGTGATTGGGTTAACTCCATTGAATTCACTTATTATTGTTGGTTTTACTGGTTTTTTTTTTGTCATAATAATAACTAATATTAAATTACATGCTAATAATATCACCAGCAATATTATCAGATTTGTTCAAGTTTTGTTTTATAAATGAATAAATTTTATATTCAAACAAAATATTCAAAAATGTATAAATTTATGATTACACAAACAAATCATAAGAATTTCTAAAAATTTCATTATTTGTCATTGGTATTTTTAGGATTTCTCTTAAGAGTCATAATATAAATGACTGAAACTTATTCATGTCTACTTATATCAGAGTTCAGGTTTCCATAGCATAGAGCAACAATATTGATCAAATTTAGCATTTCAATCTTCATATTGAGATCATGACTGCTGAATGCCTTTCTGTACTTAAGAAAAGTATTTCAAACCGTTTTTTGTCAACGTCTGTAAGACAAAGACTTTGATAAGAAACCTTTGAAACCAATATGCCATGAGCACTTGTTCTTTATTCATTATATACAACAGACATCCATTCAGTTGACTCCATTGAAACCATCATCGCTACATATGCGAATGACTCAGTCATCTTAGTAAACTCATATTCGCCTCAAAAAGCTTCAGACTCATTGTAGAATTTCTTAATAAGATTCCATGTCTGAGCCAAGCATTGGATCATTGAAATATGAGGTTTGTTCAAAAAGTATCGCGATTTTTGTGTTTTTTCAAAAATTATTTATTCATTCATGAATATCTATTTTGTCCCCTTCAAAGTCATCCCCACCAGATATTCTACACTTCAGTCAATGTTTTTTCCAATTCTCTTGTTCAGCTCCTCCTTCGATGCCATCTTTATCTCCTCAATCGTAGCGTTGCGTCGTCCTTTCATGGGCCTCTTCAGTTTCGGGCACAAGAAAAAGTCACAGGGGGTCAGTTGTGGGGAATACGGTGGCTACGTCGTTATTAGTGTGTTGGTTTTGGCCAAAAATTCGCGCACAAGCAACGATGTGTGAGCAGGGTCGTCATCATGGTGCAAAAGCCAATTTTGTTCTTCCACAAATCAGGGCGTTTGTGGCGGATTGCTTTGCACAAATTGCGCTTAACTTGCAGGTTATATTCCTTATTGACCGTTCTACCATGTGGCACCACGCCCATGCTATCAAAGAAAATTGTAAGCAAAACCTTCACATTCGACTTAAGTTGCCGCGCATTTTTCGGTCTTGGAGCTTCCATTGGGATGATTGATTGGGCTTTGGTTTCCACGTCATAACCATAAACCCATGATTCGTCACTAGTTATGACCCTCTGGAGCAAATTTGGGTCGTTGCGGATAGAGTCCAACAGCTCGTTAGCAATGTTAATGCAATGCTGTTTTTGATCGAAATTGAGCAATTTTGGTACGATTTTCGCGGCGACCCGTCTCATGACCAAATCATTAGTAAAAATCAATATGATTCGACAATTGGCCAATACTATTTTCTTCACTTTATCAATGTTTTCGGCTGTTGTTGACGTGCTCGGGCGTCCGGCACACTCTTCGTCGTTCACATCTTCTCGGCCCATTTTGTACCACCGATAAACGTTGCTTCAGTCCAAGGTAGCTTCACCATATGCCACAGTCAATATTCGCACATAATTTTGTATTTTTACACAAAATTTGATACAGATTCGTTGATCCATTTTTTTTTTTTTGAAATACTTAAAAATCGAAGACGAGCCAAAACACGTGCAAGCAAAACAGCTGTCAAAAATTAACTAAACATTCAAAACGACCGGACCTTGTCAGCATAAGTGAGGGAAATGAGTGCCAACATAACGCCACAAGAAAATCGAAAATCAAATATACGTAACGTGCGGATATTCAAAAATCGCGATACTTTTTGAACAAACTTCGTATATGCAAAATTTGATCCACCAATTCCGACTTTTCAGATGCATTTTTGAAAAAGTGTGCAAGTATTTTGTATTAAAATTTTTAAAAAATTGGTAAAAAACTAACTGGATTTCAAAAACAGCATCACCTATCAGGTCCAAATGTAGCTAAGACCCAACTAGGTGACCACATAAGTATAAAAAAAACAAAAAGAATGTATCAAAATCTTTCCATTCATATAGGAGGAGAAGAATTATGAAGCATCCGTATAATCGAATTTTTATATACAATAATCGTAGCAATCCCGGCGTGCTGCGCTAAACCCCGGCAAAATTTCATTGAAATTGTCTTTGTACGGGAATGATATTTTATTACGTTAAGACTCACAATTCAAAAAGAGATTTATAATTTTTTTTTCCACACAGTTTGGCTCTGTGTCATGATACCCCACATGGAATTGACGTTAATAGTACGCAAAATTGTTTGACTTAAAAAAGACCAGCACGGCGGTATAATGTCTAAATTATTTTATATTTTTTTTTTTAACTGTTCTTTGGATCAAACTTTCTTTAATTAAAGATAGCCAAAAACATATTTCAATAGGCAGGTAATGCGGGATGTATTCGTATATATTTATATATATATATATATTTGACTTCAGACAAAGTTTCATCCGGGTGAAGGTCCATGTATTGTTGGCTCCTGTACTTTTTGTTATTACCCATTTGTCAAGAATTACTTTTTTGAAAACAATAGAAAGAAACTCGATGCTCGTACATTTGCATATGTTAATAAGACCACTAAAAAAAAAATCAATCATTAACTACGTTACAACCAGTAAGTGCGAACAATTGAGGGTAACTGGTGAAAAGACTGGTGAACAGTAATGCAGGCGGTGACAACAACTGGTAAAACAACTACTGAATTGTAATGCAGGCGGTGGCAATTGACCCCATTCAAAGACATAGCCATGTTGACCAATTCACCAGCTGTTGAAGTTGACACTAGTACAGGGGTTTCAAAGGGATTAGCTACGTACCAGTTTTGGTTCAAACATTTATACTGCAGGGATTGTAATTGCGAAAAAGAGGAGTATACTACTGAGAATTCATTATACTCGTCATGTAGTATGATACTTGTATTATTATTACTTCAATCCTTTTGCTTTTAGTTATGCACCAATATAGAAATCTAGTAGCAGCAAGTGAAATCGGTACACCTTATATACAATACATACGAGTATGTACATCTTCAAAGTTAAATCAATCACCAACAAAGACAGCAAATTCATTCAAATAGTTTGCCGACGTTCTTTATCCAATGACTGATGATCTTCTCAACATTAATGTTTAATTCCTTGAACTACGAAAATAAGAAAATCTTTTAAAAACAAACATTTAAAAACATCTTTAAATGCAGTCAGTTATCAAATGTCCGACTATATTAACACAAGACAATTTTCATCATATTGAAAATACTTTCACATGTACTATGGTAATTTTAGTTTAAAAGAATCAAATACTTTTTTTCATCTTTGTTCCTTCAATGCAGTAACTTTGCTACCTTTAATTTAATTTGCTTTGCTTTGCTTTGCTTTTCTATTCTAATGCATTTTCTTACTACCATAGATCTCTGCTTTGTCACTGTTATTAATGTTTTTATTTGTTTGTTTTGTTACTTTTTCACCTACACTTGCTTGAAACACTTATTGGGTACCATTGTTACTCTAACTACAAATCATGAACCTCATGTCCTGCCACATCATGTGAAGCATTGATAATCCTACAATCAACGAAAAGAAGGCGTTGCGTTAATGCAAAAAAAAACTACAGAATCATTTTGCGTAGTTATTTACTATAGTCATAGTGTAGTAGGTGTTACTGATTTTAGTTTTAAAAAACAGATACTTTTTCAGCTTTGCTCTTTACAAGTAGTAACCTTGCCTGCTTTGCTTTGATATTCAAATGAATTTTTTACTACCATAGTTGTTTGCTTTGACACTTCACTTCACTTGATTTCATTTCATTTCACTTCACTTCACTTTACTCTAGTATACTCTGCACTTTTTATACTCTTCACGGGAGTGAATAGTATTATAAGTTTGTCATGAAGTTTGTAACACACAGAAGGAGATATCGCAGACCACATAAAGTATATATATTTGTATTCAGCTCGATGAGACGAGTCGATTTAGCTATGTCCGTCTGTCCGTCAGTCCGCCTGTTCGCACTCCTAGTCCTTCAGTTTTTGAGCTAGACAACTGAAATTTTGTAAATAGTTTTTTTTACCAAACGCCGATCAAGTTCGTGAATCAGCCAAATCGGACCACTAGGGGGGTACCTCCCATACAAATCCTCCTCTAAATTAATTTTCTTATTAGAAAAAGTTTTTTATTTTTTGACATATCCAACTAAAAATTGGACACTATAAGTTTCTAATCTATGTCCACCAACCATATAAATTTCATGATCCTAGGTTTACCAGGAGGGGTACCTCCCATACAAAGCCCCTTTTAAATTAAAGTTCTTATTAAATTTTTTTTATTTGGTTTTTGACTTATTCAACTGAAATTTGGACACTATAAGTTTCTGACCCATATCCACAAACCATGAAAATTTAAAGACCCTCGGACCACTAAGAGGGGTACACCCCATACAAACCGGGATCCAAATGAAAGTTCTTATTAGAAAACCTTTTTTGTTTTTTGTACTATCGACTTAAAATTTGGACACTATAAGTGTCTGATGCATATCCACAAACCATGAAAATTTCAAGACCCTCAGACTATTAGGAGGGGTACCCCCCATACAGACCGGGATCCAAATGAAAGTTCTTATTTGAAAAACAGTTTTGTTGTTTGTACTATCGACATAGCAACCAACCATATAAATTTCAAGACCCTCGGACCACTAGCTGGGGCTTGAAGAGTATTACAACTTCGGCATAGCCAAAGTTAGTCTTTTTTATTTACATTTGCTCTCTATTATTTTTATTGTTGTCTTTATTTCATAGAATCTGCCACATTGCTAACGCATAGTAATTTTCTGAACAAGTGGATCTCATGAAGGAGAGTATTGAAAAAAAAAATAAAAATATTCTAAAAAAAACAACTACTACTACCTCTTGGATAAAATGATTACATTTCCCATGCAAAGAAGATGCGTTGCTGGTTCAGTGGAATGACAAAGTGATTGTTACTGTAATTAAAAACATAGCCTCATGTTCCACCACATCGTGTGCCAGAAGATTACAAACGCCCTGAACACCAACAACAACAACAATATGGAACTCAAACATCTACTACATTTGGGGAAATTAGTACGAGTAGAGCAAAAATGCTTGATATTGATTCATTGTGACTGAGCTTGGGTTTTTCAAAAGCATGGCAAATGTTGATAACTTGTTCAATGTCATATATCGAAGATTTAAGTTTAGTTAAAGTTATTTAATCTTTTTAAATATGTTAGTAGTATCTCCTAGATTGTATATGCATTGATGTTTGTGTGTCGAAATGACACCATTTTCATACTCGTACGTACTTAGTAGCGTCAAAATGTCACAACCCATTGACCATGAATTATTCAAGAAGCTACAACAACACAGCAGTGGCATTAAGTAGTAAAAAAATACAATTCAACAGTTGGCTGAATGAAGTTTGAGGTCTGAGGTTGTTAATGTTGATGTCAACCATTGTGGAGTGGAAATTGTACTGCTGACTGCTGATAGTAGGCAAGTAGTAAGGCGGGGTTGATTGGTTTCGCTTGACATATCCCACATTGATTATTCTAACACCAACAGAAACCAAAGAACAACCAACCAACCAACCAACCAAACAATCAAACAACCAACCTACAACAAGAGCAACTAGAAATAAAAATAATAAGGATAAGGATAACAACAAGAATAATATACCAAGACTTACTTACAGTTACACACTTTCACATATCCTTGCAAATCCTTTTTATGTGCGCATTATTGAGACAAAACATGCATATACAATACCATGCGATATATTGTTACAACAACCAACATACAAAATGTATTTCGTATAACATTGTTGATAGACAGACAGACAGATAGACAGACAGACAAACAAACAGACTCATGGGTGGCAGGATGAAGAGAGAAAGATGAAGAAAGGAAGAATAGAAGAATGGCAGACAGTCAAGATGATACAAACATTTGGCATTCGTTACGCACTCATTCAATTCCATTTCCATGCTATTTCAAAACACATGACACAATAAGCATGGAAAATAGAAGAAGATCCTTCTGCTGCTGCTAATGCTACTGCTACTACTGATGCTGCTGTTCCTGCTCCTGCTCCTGCTCCTGCTTCTGTTGATGTTGATGTTGATGATGATGATGATGAGAAAGTAAGGACAATGAATGACTGACTGAATGAAAGGGAATCTATGGTAAATGTAACGCAAAGCAACAAAGCAATTCCATGCGCCATATAACCAAGTTCAATTACCTGTTACTGTCGTTAGTTGAATTTCTATGGCCAAAACATGCCACGTTGCCATTTTGTTGATGTGGTATACAAATACACATACACTTACCACACACACACACACACACACACACACACACACACACACACAAATACACTATGATGTTATTGTTGCATTGTATCGTGTCGTGTCGTGTCGTGTCGTGTGAATATTTGAAGAGCTGCGAGGAATGTTCACGCCAAAGTAAAAGATAAAAACAGCGAAAGCAAAAAGAATAACGACGCACTTTTGGCACGCATTTGTGATAAACATAAATGAGCTTAGAAATGAACCCCGCAGGATAAAATACACACCAGCAAACAGATATAGTATATTGTATATATGTAGATACAGTTACAGATACTTTAGACATCAGTAGCAAATACATGCGTAGGTAGATAGAGGTTTACTACAATAAATATGCATAGCGCACTCACTAGTACAAACACACTTTCACTGTCATACAAATATAGTATGAGTATAGTAAAGTATGTAATATGTTCACCATGTTCACCATGTTCACCATGTTCACAAAACCAACATCAAAATATACAAAACAAAAATAAATGAATGAAGAAAGTATACGAGTATATATTGCTTCAAAATTGGAATTGGAAAAAGAATCAAAATAAGTTTCATGCGTTCGTTCGTTCGTTGCGTTCGTTGCGTTCGTTGCGTTCTTCTATCTACTACTTACAATAGTGTTTACTTCACCCCCACACCCCCACATCACCACATCACCAGTCATCTACATATGCGTTATACTTATTCTTATTCTTGTGTTATGTTGTATCTAAATGTGGAGTCATGGAAAAAAGTATCTAAGATGGATAAGATTCGTAGATGGGTTGTTAGGGTTTGTTGTTTTTTTTTTTATTTATTTTTTTTTTTTTTTTGCTTGGTTTGGTTTGGTTTGGTTGTTTGGTGTCTTTTGTGCGGTTTAATGCACATGTATCGAAGCACATTATACAAATGATATGACATTAGATAAGCCTAAGTGCAAATTGGCTTACAAACCGGGATTTGTACGTTCATTTTCTTTCATTTCATTTCGTTTCGCATCGTTCGCTCTCTTTGTTTACACATTCATGTTCATATTTTCTTATTTTTATTCTTATTCTTATTCTTATAGTATTTGAGCTCTGCTGGTGGGCGCTTTTCACTTTCATTTTATCTGCATGTTGAATACAATCTTCAATAAGCACACCACACATGTTTAAATATGCATATCTATGTTTATCTATTACTACATAAACTTACTACACGCATACTACATATGTCGATTGTTATTTATTGTATTATTTTTGTAAAGCCCTTCAATGTGACTCAATGTGTTCATTTAATATAGAAAACTCTTTTCTTTTTGATAATAAACATTGTATGGTTTCTAATCCCAGTCTGACAATTCCATTGTCATCTTAGTGATTTAAATTATTTCTAGTTCCTTAGAAATAGAAAAAGTACAAAATATTTATTGAAAATCTTAGTATTGATATTGACTTCTTTGAGTATATTTTTTTTTAATTTTATAGTATTTCAATTTGATTAAATTGTATAATTTTTTACCATTAAAAGATTTTATCAATTTCTTAAAGTTAAAGTTAAGTTTTATGTAAACAATTAAGGATTAATAATCTGGTTAATGTCAAGGCAATAACCAGAACCCAATCCGCTTCAATGTCATTATTAATATATAAACTCGTATTTCCCAAAGTTCCTAGGTGGAAAACGGGGCCTCAAAAAACATAATATAATTCGCCTTGTCTAACGCTAAAGCTTTGAATTGTCTCCAGGAACGTTCAATCAGAACTTCTGCTTCAACTTGTCGTCTCCAAGTATTGACTGGTCTCCCTCGCCTGCGACTCCCTTGAGGATTCCAATCCAATGATGTCCTTGTGATGTCATTTTGTGGCTTACGAAATGTGTGCCCGATCCACTTCCATTTACAGCAACGGATTTCTAGGCCAACGGGTGTTTGTTTAGTTGCAGTCCAAAGATCAACATTGCTAAAAACGTCGGGTCAGAATATCCGCATGATTTTTCGGAGACAGCGGTTGAGGAAGGATTGCAACGTTTGCAGAGTACATGCAGTAAGAATCCATGTTTCGCACCCATATAGGACTACTGACTTTACGTTAGCGTCGAATATTCTCAAATTCGTACGTCTTCCATACCTTGTCCAGCATACCAAATGTAGCTCGCCCCCTAGATAATCGGTTGCGTATGTCTGCTGCTGACCCACCAGTTTTTCAGTTAATGCTACCGAGATAGCAAAATTCATCCACTTCTTCCAACGGTGAGCCGGCGGCAATCTGGAGAGCTTCCGTTTCGGTGGTGTTAATAACCATTACCTTTGTTTTGGCAATGTTGATTTTTAGACAAGTTTGTGCTGCGGCTTCACTTACCGCCTGAAGTTTGGTGTAGTTTCGGATTCGGGAAGTGTTGTGGAGCCTCGTCGCTGTCCATCGCCGGTTGTCGTAGAGGATCCATTTTTCATCGCACGTTACGATTCGGTCGAGAAACGGGTAATTTTTGTTGCGCTGAGGAAGAGACGATGACACCACAAAACGACCATTTTTTTTGATTTTCGTTCAATTCATGCGGCGGCATCCATTTATTGAGTTTTTTTGACTTCCCTATTTGCTTCAAATGGCGTACGACTGTTGAGTGATCGACATTGAGTTCTTGTGCGACTTCTAAACCTAAATTCAGTTGAATAAAAATTTATATATTTTTTTTTTTCTGCAGCCATTTGAAGTTTGTCACGTTTGACTCATTATGAGGAATTTATATTTTCCAAGATTATACTTTGGAGTTTCATCATCTCTTGGAATGAATTTTGCATCATCAAGATCAACTGATTTAGGGTCTGTATTTTGATACATGCAGCATACTAGATACATTGCAATTTAGGCTCATTATGAGTATTTTGTACATATTTTCAATTGGCTGGGATATTTGTGTCTTAGATTTCAAAGTAATAATCATAATGCGCTGCTGAGATTCTGAGCGTCGGGCACTAGCATACGATACATTTCTCGTAGATGGAAGACTCGATTCTTTCATCGTTGCTGTACGGGTTGACACAGAAGTCTAAGCCGTTTTGGATTCTTTTGTTGCTGCAATCGGCTTTTTATCTCCTTGTATACGGGACAATCTCTGTAGCTTACTGAATGATTGCCTGCACAGTTACTGCATTTTTTATGTTTATGATCATCGCGGTTGAGTGGACAGTTTGCAGTTGCATGCAATTCACAGCATCCTACACATACTGAACGCAGGGTGCAGTAAGTCTTAGTGTGACCAAATTTTTGACAATTAATGCACTGCACTGGATTTACACGCTTGTGAGGCTCTGCCACTGTCACTCTGCAATGCCAGCACACCCGAAGATTGAATCGGCTGCATCCACTGGATTTGCCGTTCTGAGTTCCTATTTAAATTAAACTAATACAAAAATCATAAGGTTGTACAATCAATTTGCTTATTGTCGTTTACAATAAATCGCAAATAAAACAAATATAAAAAAAAAAAACCATTGGAAAATAAAATAAAAAAAAAACATAAGTATTACGTATGCGAGTACGTTATATGAATTTTACTGATTTCTTATTACTTTACTGTGTTTTGCATTTTGCTGAATAAACACAATTTTAGAATAAAAAAAAAAAAAAATACAAAAAAGGAAGAAAAACACAATGAAAATGAATACATTTTGTGGAGAATATTGCTGTGATTCTGTGATCTTCTGCCTGACAGTTAATTTAAGCTTAAATGCTTTTCTTTATCATCTAAAAGCAATGAGATATTAAAATGAATCGAAACAAATTGATGATAGAGTAAAGTGGCATCAAATCTTTATATAGTAGTTATCAACTCTCACACACGCACACACACACGCATATATTTATTATGTACATATGTGTATAAGTATTAGTGAGTATTGGAGGGTGGTTGATTTTATCAGATCACAAAACTGCAAATGAGCTTCTTTGATGATATGCTTAATGTTTTCATTTGTTCTTATTGTTTTTCTTGTTGTTATTGATGATTATAATGATGTTGTTGATGATGATGATGATGATGATGATGATGATGATGATGATGATGATAATGATGATGTTAGCCTGGCAATGGACAGCATTGTAATAAATTTATTTACGGTAAATTATCACACCAACGACAATAGAAAAATTGTGAAGCGATTTCAACAAAAAAAAACAAAAAAATGAGAAACGAAAAAAAAGAAATGTTACATACGAAATATATATAAGTATATGTATATAAAAATAAATAAATTTACTCAGACACACCCGATTTACTCAAACTACCATATCACACTGTGTTTATTGTGTCTACAGATGTGTGTTGCATTGCATTGACTTGTCTGTGCCCAAAAACGTTTTAGATTAAAAAATATTCGTGAATGCATATCACCATCAAAGGCATCCATCCATCCATTCATTGATGCGAAATATTGTGCTGCAAATAAAAAGTAAACAAAACAAAACGAAACGAAAAAAAAACAAAACATGAAAACATTGAAAATGTTTAAAAAGAAAATGAAAATATAAAAAACAAAAAAATTAAAAAAAAACACTCAGAATGCTTTACTAACAAGTGGTGTTACTGTTTTTGTTTGTTATTGGTGATGACGGTGATGAATTTTGGCAGTAATGGTGGCGATGATGATGATGGCAGTAAGCGATGATGATGGCGTTGGTAAATGTTGGTTATGTAAAGGAAAAAAAAAAGAAATAAAAATTTATAAAAACATTAAAACCTTCTGTGACAATGACAACATAACACAACATCAATGTGCTGGGATACAATAACAACCCGAACCCTTCGTTTACAATAAATGCATAAAAAAATAAAATAAAATAAAATAAAATAAAATAAAATAAAATAAAATAAAATAAAATAAAATAAAATAAAATAAAATAAAATAAAATAAAATAAAATAAAATAAAATAAAATAAAATAAAATAAAGTAAAATAAAATAAAATAAAATAAAATAAAATAAAATAAAATAAAATAAAATAAAATAAAATAAAATAAAATAAAATAAAATAAAATAAAATAAAATAAAATAAAATAAAATAAAATAAAATAAAATAAAATAAAATAAAATAAAATAAAATAAAATAAAATAAAATGCAATGAAATGAATTGAAATGCAATACTGCATTGATGTTATAAATAATAAGAAGAAATTTCTATTCATCAATTTAACTTTCTATAGTAAAAGAACTCATGAAAATATTCATTGAAATCACTATTAATAAAACAATACAATACAATACATAAATCTAAGTATCTCAAAATATTAGGCTTAAATTTTTTTTCACTTATAAAATCACTTAATTATAGAATTAACATAATCAAATGCTTAAGGTGGAGATACACAAACGACTTCAACGATAAGCTGCAGTGTCGACAAACGCAGCATGCAGCGTTAAACTACACAAACGACGTCGAGGTACACAAACGATTTCAACCATATTGACTTACAGTAAACAAAAAACAGCTGTGAATTTGAAAATTTAAGAAAGTAATTTATTGAAGAAAACTGTATTAAAAGTTGATTTATTAAAATTATTAAAAAAATGAAGTATATATTTTTATTATCATATAATAAATAAATTTAATTGGAATAACTTTTTAAATAGATATGAAGGAAACTCTGCCATCAAATTTAGCATAAATACTGCAAAGAAATTGCTATTTACCAAATCAGTTTTTTGTCATTCACCATGCGACCAAGCAGTTCTTTTGGTTCACAAACAGATATTTTTTGTTTCAAAAACCAATTCTTTTTCCATTTACCAATAATGTTTTCTGGTGCAGATGAAGTTGTTCAACTTTTTACGTTGTTGCATTCGCGAGCAAGCTATGTACGATAACTCAGTCTATACGATTTCATACATTTCAATTTTTTTTTTTTAAGCACGAACGGAGCAAAAGCTGGTTTGCAAGAAAACGTCGTTTCTGTATCTACACCTTTAAGTAGTTTCAAACTTAAAAGTAACACACTTTCACTTATCAACATTGTCAAAGCAATCATTTTATCTAAAATTGACTATGGCTTCTGTATATATTATGGAAAAAACAAATAAAATAAGCATCAAAAAACTATCCACTCAATACCATGCGGCTGCTAGAATCTCACTTGGAGTGTTCTGCACTACCCAGATAGCAAATATACTTACTGAATTTGGCTTACCTAATTTGGATATTCGAATGGACGTGCGATCAACATACTCACCAACACACATGGATTCAGACTGCACACAATATTCATAAACTATCAAAAACGTAAGAGGAAAACTAGATTATCATCAAGCATTCAGCTTATCAGAGACAAAGCAACTGAACTGGATGTAATCATCTCTCCTCAACGCAAATATACTGTGCACCAAATATTTATTCGTACACCTTCAATTTGAAAGTTTAAACAATTGTAATTTAGCACAGACTTAACAGATTTGAACGAAAATTTTTTTATTAAGAAAAATTAAGTTTATTTTACATATTTTTTAATCTAAGCATCACATTATTCATCTTTGGTATTGGAAAAAATACAAAAAACCAAAAAGAGGTAAAATTTTACGCCAAAAAATTATTTGTACACTAGTAAAATTCAAAAGTTGTAGTGACAATTATTGTTCCAAATTATAAAAAAAAATAAAATACTTTGTCAGACCACCTTTGGCTTTGATAACAGCTTCCATACGACGACGCATACTTTTCACCAGGACACCTGTGTCATTAGCGGTTATTTTCTCCCATAATGGGTCGAAGTGCAGATTTGTCACATGATATGCGGAAACTAATAATCAAAATGTATTTGGAAAACAGATCTCTTCGAGAAATTGGACAGATGATTGGTAGAGCACACTCGACTGTGCAAAACGTAATAAATAATTACGTTAATAGTGGTGAGGTGAATTGACACCAAAACACAAAATGCTGGAAGGCCTAAAATATTAACAGCACGAGAGAAGCGCCAAGTAGTCGCTTCTGTAGTTCAAAATTCAAAAAATTCGAGTTTGGTATCTTAAAGCTGACTCAATTATGCTCCAATTGGCTTAATTTAAAAAAGTGACAACGCCAAACGCAGAATACAAAGCAGCTTTCAATTGCATCCGAGAAAAATTCGCCAGACGGAAATTTATCTTTACGGACGTCTCATAGTCAGACCATCTATTAAATCAGCCATATTACCAAACTACACCTCAACCTCAATCTTCACGACAGAGGCAGCAGCCATACTTACTGCCGTGGAATTTGCAGCAATAACTAAATAGTCCAAATTTATAATTTGCACTGACATGCAGTCAGTCAAATCGCTTAGCTGTCAAAAAATATCAACAACATCGAATCAACAGTCAGCATTATAAGAGACATAATTATAAATCATCACAACAATATTCGGCTGATGTGGATACCTGGTCATGCAGGAATAACAGAAAACGAGCTCCACTTCTACTCCACTACACGTCCAATAAAGATGATGACATCAAGAATCTGGTAAACAGCACAATTGTAGAGAAATTGAATGTAATATGGAACGAATAAGCAAGTAAACCCGACAAGACAAGTACTCAGCATCCCGCCAACTATAAACAGGAAACAATGCGTGTTGTATACCAGATTCAGACTGAGACACACAAAGTTTTTACATGAACATCTTCTCAACAAGACACCAGTGCCAACTTGCAATTTTTGAAACTCAGGTAAGCTGAGTGTGGGTCATCTACTTACAGAAAGCCAATCAAAATAATATAAATGATTTAACTAATAAATAAATTAAATCGAAATCAGTTAGTCTAAGTATGAAAATAAATGTAAATAACCAAAAAAAAAAAAAAAAAATAAAATTAGAGTTCATCTAGCTCAACGCCTTAGTTGTTTCAACTTTTATATTTCATTTTAGAATCAAGTTATCTATTTTACAATAAATAAATAATTCATTAATAAGTTTCTCCCAGTTATTGCCAAATTTTCAAATTAACAGTTTAGCTTCAAAATAATTTTTTTTTTTTTTATGCCATTTTCTTTATATGCAACTCTCGTTAGGCGACAACCAGCGAATTTTATCGTAAAATGTAAGTCACATTAGGGTTTGGATGAGTAAATCACTCATCCGGGAAACGGAATGGGAGATCTAGTGGATGTTGCCTTTTCAGGCGTCACATTTGGCTGCTATTGTCCAACAAGATCAATACCAGGTGATTGACATGGTCTTCCAACCTAATGAGGTGTCTGTTACTGTACATGACTATTTCTTCCTTTATCATTGGCATCTGCAGGTCAAAACTAACACTTTTATTATTAACAGTTGATTGTAAAAATATATAAAAAACAAACAAAAGAACAAAACAAAAATATATAGAAGCAGACTAACTTTGGCTATGCCGAAGTTGTAATACTCTTCACGCCCCAGCTAGTTGTCCGAGGGTCTTGAAATTTATAAGGTTGGTGGCTATGGGTCACACACTTATAGTGTCCAAATAAGTACAAAAAACAAAAAAAAAAATTTAATAAGAACTTTCATTTGGATCCCGGTTTGTATGGGGGGTACCCCTCCTAGTAGTCCGAGGGTCTTGAAATTTGCATGGTTTGTGGATATGGCTCAGGGACTTATAGTGTCTAAATTTCAGTCAAAAAACTTTTTCTAATAAGAACTTTAATTTAAAATGGGGATTGCATGGGAGGTACCCCTCCTGGTAACCCTAAGATCATGAAATTTATATGGTTGGTGGATATGAATCAAAAACTTATAGTGTCTAAATTTCAGTTTAATAAGTCAAAAAACAAAAAACTTTTTCTAATAAGAACTTTAATTTAAAATGGGGTTTGTATGGGAGGTACCCTTCCTGGTAACCCTAGGATCATTAAATTTATATGATTGGTGGATATGCACTAGAAACTTATAGTGTCCAAATTTCAGTTTGAAACGTCAAAAAACAAAACACTTTTTCTAATAAGAACATTATTTTAAAAGGGGGTTTGTATGGGAGGTACCCACCCTAGTGATCCGATTCCGATGATTCACGAACTTGATCGGCGTTTGGTAAAAAGAAACCTATGTACAAAATTTTAGTTCTCTAGCTCAAAAACTGAAGGACTAGGAGTGCTAACAGACGGATCGACGGACAGACGGACATGGCTAAATCAACTCGTCTCATTGAGCTGATCACAAATATATATATACTTTATATGGTCTGCGATGTCTCCTTCTGTGTGTTACAAACTTCATGACAAACATATAATACTATTCACTAACGTGAACAGTATAAAAATAAAAAGTGACAAATCATTCAATAAAAATTTTGGATTTATTGTGAGTTGAGTAAAAACCATTAAGCCTTCATATTTGTTCAAAAATTAAAAATTTGATTTCAGTAGAACAATCATTTCGTTATAGGGGAGTTTTCGTTATAGGGGAGTATATTTTCTTTCCTCCTTTAACATTATAAGATATTTTCAATAATAATTTGTAAAATTTTTTCATCGCCATGTTAACTGCATCATCCCTTGTTAGATAAAAAAAAACATTTACGAATCTGAGATTAGTAGAAGATTGGAGATGAGATTTTTCAAACAATACTAAATATAATTATTAACTAATTATTGTTGAATGTGAAATGAGAAATCCTTATCATTATGTCGAAAAATTTAGTTACCTGCTTTCTGTAATTGCATTTCGCTATGAAGTCTTACGCATTGTTTTGTTCAGTTTGTGTTGCTGCTTTCAATATATCAGATTCTATTTGAAATATTGCATGACATAATGGCAAATCAACGTTACTTGAAGGAAGATGATGTGGACATTGAATTTGATTTAGAATGTAGTGAATCAAGTGATTCAGAGACAGAAAGGGAACAAGTCGTGCCTGCAGCTAGCTCAGTCAATCCGTTGCTTGCTATTGCCAAAACCAAAAAGGTGTGGAGTTGCACTTCATTACTTCAACCCATTGGAGCTGTGGTAGAGAACAACTCGATTTGCTGTATTCAAATGCAGTGACATGATGTCAGACCAATAGAAAGAATTGTCAACGAAAATAATAATAAATATGGTCGAGGCAAATTTGCTAACAAATGGAGTTGATATTGATGAAGACACATTCCGAGCAAATACATAAACAATTATATTTGACCAATATAAAATTTACCTATGGTAGAGGAAAAATTGGAGTCGTTCATGGTTTATTTGTTGCATTTTCCAGTCAATAATGTCTGAGGGTACTTTCTGCATGATCACAAATGCGCTTCGTTTTGATGATGTTTCAAGTCGAATACAAATGCGAAACAACGATAAATTTGCTCCTATTCGTGAACTGTGGGACCGTTGGCAACTCTTCCTTTCAAAATTTTACAATTGCCACGAAAATGTGACTACTGATGAACAACTTGTTACATACATTCAGGGGACGATATTCTTTTCAACAGTTTATGCCATCAAAACCCGCAATATATGGTTTCAAGTTTGATTAGCCTTGGAGTCGAAGTCAGGTTCTGTATGGAAGATACAACCATCCCTTGGAAAACTTGGAAATACAAGGCCTCAAACAAACTTTCTTTGGCTAAGGGGTATAGTATGATGAAACAGAAAACAGTTTTCAGCATAGCTACTGAGATTGAGACACGAACATCATCCACAGCTTCCAGTGGCCTCTTTCAGGTAATATTACTTCACAATTAAGCTGGTAGAAAGTGTGGGTTATTGCAAAACTAGCCGAAAAATACTTTGCTCAGAATGTAATGACAAAAATAATCGTCCAAAAAAATAAGAAGCAATTTTAAAAATTGAAGCAAATGAAATGCTTGGTATTTTTTCATTTTCAATCAAAGAGAAATATGCATTGGACCAAATGGTCCCTTAATACAAAATATGTGTAACTTTAAATTTTTCTCAGTCTCCCCCTATGATAGATGATTAAATATTCCTCTCACCATCAATCAGAAATATGCAACTCCATACCACTACATTTTTAAGAAAAAAAAAATTAAAAAAGCAGCTTACTTAAAACAATTTCAGCTTTCACATCTTTTCAAGCTTCACTCAATTCTCTTGTGCTATTTCAAGTTAAATATAATTCCCTCAAACTATTGACTCTAATGAGACGATGTCATATGCAGGGGAAAAATGAAAACCTTTTTGTTTTAAGCTTTGAGTTTTTTTATGTGTGCAAGGTGAACAAATGGTGTCAACAAATAAAATAGTAAAGAAATTTTCCTGTCCACTTTCATAAGCCATTTCTTATGAATTTTACAAGGCATCCAATGTCCATGCTTTTGCATTATTTTCATAATGCATTTCCAAGGAATTCAGTCCATTGAAGCAATACGAACTTTTAGCTTTGCCAATAAAAAGCAATTTTAATTTGTCCCCTTGAGCCAAAGCCATAGCAACTGTACAAATGTGGAACATTACATTTATTTATACCTTGTTGCATTTGAATAAATTCATAATAGACAGATTATTTTATATGAAAAAAGAAGCAAAAAAAAAAAAGAAAAAAACAATTTGCGTACTGGAAAATTGTTGTTATAGGAACAGAGTTTGATAAGGTGCAATGCCTTCAATATGATTGAATTAAAGAGATGTATTCGCTATGGGGGATCTTATTAATGAGAAGTTGGAATGTAAAACATATGTTTAAATATTCTCAAGAGGCTTAAGTCAACAATAAATACTCTTGGATTATTCATTAAAAATACTTGCGTATATTTTTCTATTTACGAATAATTGATATCACAATTATCACTTTATTAAAGAAAATGAAAGAATATTTTAAAATTCTATTAGACAGATTTTTCTCACTTTAAATGCATATAAATGTATTTTATTTTTTATTTATTTAATTTGGTTTTTTATTGAATTATTCTTTGACTATGCATATTCATTATGATTCCAAAAGAAATACCTGACCACTCATGGCAACAACTAAGTTATTTGTAATTAGCCACCATTAAAAAGGAAGTCATGAAAATTATTTTTTGTTTATTTTTAATAAATTTATTTTGTGCCAATATCGATGAATTTTAGTCAGACACAAAGACAGAAGTTTGTCTGCAAAATCAAATCAAATATTATTGAGCTAACATGTGAGCCATCCTAGTGGATTAGATAAAATCTACAAAAATTGATTAATAAAATATTTAAGGTAAAGTAGTTGTAGGGTGATAGATATACAAAATTATTTGTATTTTACTTTGATTTGCTTGGAACTGGCAAAACAATTGAAAATGTTTACCAATTGTTCAATAGAAAGAAGGAAAAATGGTTAAAATAACAAAATATTTTGATTTGTGTGCAAAGGCATCGTTTTAAGTGATGATTTGATATAATTAAAGTATCCATCAACATGACAACAAATCGCAACTATTCAAAACAAACAGAATAAAATTTTATATAAAATTTTCTAAATTTTTATTTTGTTCTGAAGAACAAAATTTATCAAATATTCTTAGATTGATGATTGATTCAGCTAAATCCAACCGAGAATCCCTTTTATCTAATCTCTCTAGTTTTTCAACTATGGGCTTTTGTATTAGTGTGGGAGTCAGAGACATGGCTTCAATGACAATAAACAATGAACACAATGTGACCTAAGTGGACATGATTTTCACTCTCTGATATTTTCTCTTTCATCTCCACTTAGCTTCCTATCAGTAATCAGGGAACTCTCGTGTTGATATGCTATTATCTTTGTACTTATAACAACAACAGGAAACTAATTTGCATACAATGAGACTGATAAGAATTTGAAGTGACTCCAATGGTTCTCCAATGTACAATTTTATCCAAACATCATCTAATCAACTTCAGTGTCCAATTAGACTTTTGGTACAAATGAGGTGTCTCAAGAAGAAAGACCTATGAAAATTTAAATCTTGACTAGTTTTTAGAAAGGAAAAATTATAACATAAAAGTTAAAATACAATTAACAGTTTTATTTAACGTAAATGAATTTATAACTTAATTGAATTGACGGGTATTGTGGCGATTCATCAAATAAGTGCGAATTACATCTTCCTGCATGAAAGTAGTTTCAGGTGCATTTGGTTGGTTTCGATCTTCCAACACCATAATCGAAATACAAAAATACCATGCAATGATTGCAAACAAAATCAACCAATTCATGAGATTGGGCACCACATTAACTTCACGCACCTCTACAGATGTGGTGGCGGCGGCGGCAGCAGCAACGGCTGCTGTTTCCTTATCCAGTAGAATCGGAGCCGAATAGGAGCGACGAATTTCTTTAACCATCTCTTTCTTTGTTGCCATGGTTTCGTTTCTCAAGGAAACGAAACTTAACTTGAAAATTCTCTTCAATCTTCACCAGTTATGGTAGTTTTGTTTTGCTTGTATTACTTCGAGTTTCGTATTTTAATTTTTTTTTTAAATAAAATATAGGAGATATATTTACGATCTCCTTCTTCAATATTGTAATGTGTTATGATTGAGTGGAAAAGCTGAGGTGAGTTTGATTTTAAAATTTTTAAAAACAATATGAAAATTACACAAAAATTTAGATTTCCTTTAGTCCGGAAAAATTAACAGCCAATTTTGTTTTGACAATAAACTGAAAGGTTATCGAAATTGACAAATAGACAAATTTACGAAAATAGAAACCTTTGAGGTTTTATAAATATCTATATAAATAAATAAATTTTTATATAATAAATTTAGTATTTTTTACATTGTTCTTATGTTATGGGCTCCCATGCCGTTCATTTGATTGCATTGAAATTTTCTGAATGTGTATGGGTAGGATTCCGGCTCAAACATATGAAGTCTTGCTTTCGATTTATGTCCCTATTCTCGAGATCTTGGCTATACAAACAACCCCAACCCCCAAAAGTAAAATATAAATTTAATTTTCTGATACTCAAACAATTTTCTTTGTTGATACTCAAAGTGTAACAGAGAGAACAGGTCGGGAACGCTAATAAAAAATAAAAATATTGCTAACATACTCAGTCATCTATATGCCATGACCATGTCACCAGACATCACATTACAACTTTCCATTTCAGATGTAATTGTGTTTAAAAAGGGTTTTCAAATTAAATTCGAATGCAAGATTTATTGAGTAAATTTTGAATATTTATTTAATCTTTGATTGGCATCTCTTCATCTTAGTAACAGAGTTTCACATGATGAATTTCTTACATAAAATGTATTTATTAATTAGCAATTCTTTTTTTATTATAAAAGAAACAAAATGTCATTAGCTTTAACAAAACATAACAAAGAAACAATTTGCAGTCAAAACATGTTTATTTGGGGCTACAATTGCATTACATAGGCGACAAAACCAAAGCCAAAGCCAAAATCAATGCCAACGACATAAACCTGCACCCTTGCCAATATTACCATTGTCCATCTATTCATTCATATATCCATTCATGCATAGGGAGTTCCAAAAGACCCCTTTGCTACATTAATATTGTGCAAACAAAAGTGCTTAAATAGGAGGATTGCATTTTCTCAGTTAAAAAGGTTTAAATATGTCAAACAAGATAAAAAAAAAGAATTTATAAAAATTAAAAAAAAAAATACAAAAAAAAAAGACATTTTTCAAAACCAAAACAAAAAAACTAAATGACAGCACAATAATGGTAAGTGGACATTGTCAGGAAGGAGTTATCAAGTTGGGTGATTTTGGTGAATAAATGAATGAGGAAATGAATGATTGAATGAATATATGAATGAAAGAAAATATAAATGAATGAATAAACGAATGAACGAATGAACAAGTGAAGGAGTTGAGTACATTGAAAATGCTGACAATAGACAAAAAATCTATTTAAAAAATTCAGAAAATATAAATCAAGAAAATAAAATAAGTGAACATAAACCGAATAATAATGAAAAAAAAAAATGAAATAATTATAATGAATAAAGAATAAAAAATTATAAACATGGGTAAATAAATCGGAATTGACATGGTCGCAAATTAATGAATTCATTTGAATTTGTGATTTTCAGTGGCTACTATCATTGATTTTTAGTACAATAATAAGAGAAATAGATATGTACGAGTATGTGTTATGAAAATATAAATCCTTTATACTTATAATCAAATATTGAAACAAAATTTTTAAACAATTTATCCTTTTATAAGAAGATTTAATAGATTTAGTTTTAACCAAAAAAAAAAAAAAAAAAAAAAAAAACCGGAATGATTTTTATTATCATTAATAATTTAGTCTCTTGTTCATCCAAGAATAGACAACTGTTTCAAAATCTTTCAGTTACTCTTGAATAAGGGAATAAATAAAATATTAACACTCGGTTGATTTTCAAAGGGCACTTACTGTATGAGACAAAGCGGCTAAAATGAAATGTCTTTTATGTAGGCCTGACGCAACACTGAAGAGTTCAAAGTGTTCGCTCTACATACACGTAAATGGTTTAAGCGGTAGTGGATGCGGCGGAAACCACTATCGATATTATAGATTGTATGTTACCATTCGACATAATGGCATATGATTCAAATTATAAATTATAAAATTGTTTTTATAACAAAAGTAAGAAATGTTGTGAGAGTTAGGAATGAAAACTCCCATGAGTTCGAAACTCACTTTGGTGTTCGTCAAGGAGGTGGCCTCTCTTGCCTCCTGGCACTTGAAAAAGTCATCAGAGACTCCAAAGTAAACGTCAAAGGCACCATCTTTTACAAATCGGTGCAATTATTATTAGCATATGCCGACGACATAGACATCATATCGACATCAATAACAGACCTAAAGGAAGCCTTCAATAGCATCGAAGAGAATGCGAGAAAAATAGGTCTAATAATTAACGAAAGAAAGACCAAAGTAATGGTGTCCACAACATCTGACGCAATGAGCCATAGACTTGGCCAAAATGTTACCTTCGGGGAATACAACTTTGAAGTAGTTGCAGACTTCACGTACATGGGCGTAAATATAAACAACGAGAACAAAAATGTAGAAATAGATCAACGACTTCTTGCTGCAAATAGACAGTACTTCCGCCTAAACAAATTCCTGAGCAGCAAGAAGCTCGACAGAAATACAAAAGTGTTTATATACCAAACGCTGATTGCACCAGTGAAACATGGACACTGTCTAAGGCAGATGAAAATAAAGTAAGTATCTATGAAAGAAAAGTTATTCGAACCATTTTTGGAGGTGTACGCGAAAATGGAGTATGGAGAAGGAGATACAACCACACAAAGGGGCCAATATAATAACGCAGATAAAAGTGAATAGATTAATAAGAGCAGACGACACCTAACCTCCGAAAAAAAATCCTATTTGGCAAATGCCGAGAAAACAGATCATGAGGACGCCCAAAACTAAGATGGATTGATGTAGTCGACCAAGATGCGCAAGATCTTGGTATTCGGTCTTGGAGAGCAAAGGCACGAGACAGATCAAGCTGGAGACTAACGCTGAAGCAGGCGAAGACTCGACAAGAGTTGTAGAGCCAATAATGATGATGATAAAATTATTTATAATATAGGCGCTGGAGCATCTAAAGTATTTAAGATAAAATGCAGCATTTGAGAATATTGGCAAAGAATATACGAACAAAAAGGACGATTAAGATTTTTTTCTAACACGAAAACATTGTATACTGAATTTCCTTGTGACCATTTTAAAGAAAGACCCTTTCTCTTCTATATTCAATGGCAATCGCACGTTGGAAAAGTGTTTTAATGGAAAAGTGTTTTAATGCACTGTGTGTGACTTTTGCACAAAAAACTTGGGTCAAATTTACTTTCAGCAGCAACAACGTTTGCCCTTTCCTACCGGTCAAATATGTATGGTCAGTTTCAAGGGGGTTTTATCATAGTTAAAGTCCCGCACTCAATTCCTCATTCCCTTTAAACTATTGTAGTACTGATTCCAACTCTATCTTTTTTATTCAATATTTATTCAATTGGTGAATTTAACATGGCGATGATATTGGAAGGGGTTAATTACCAACAACTACATTACCATTCATCAGTCGCTTCACCAGTGAATGAAAATTAGACCATTGATTCAATTAAAGAATAACGGGGATATGAGACTGTTGATTTCACTGGTTAATTGATACTTCACTAGGTCTACCAACTTGTGTTTTCAGTCTACATATGTGTTCACTCACATTAATTAATTGAGGAATCAGCATTCAAAATACTGATAAAAGAAATATGTATTTGCAATATTATGTTAACTTATTATTCATTTTCAGATGCGAAGAACTACTGCAAAGGTAAAAACAGAAGGGTTTTTTGCATTGAATCGTGACTGGTGACAAAAAGTGAATTCACTTCTATAATCCAAGGAGCAGAAAATCGTAAGGATCAACTTCAACGGCCAAACCGAATATTCATGGCAAGAAGTTAATGCTGTGCATCTGATGGGATTACATAGAAGTGATCTACTAGCAGCTAATAAAGTCTCAATTGAGCCAAACATTTTAGCTTAAACGCCCCCAATATACCAATGACATGACAAAGTGACCATTTTTGCACTATTGTAACACTCGGCCACATGTTGGAAACGTCGTCAAGGAAACTTTGAAGGTGCTTCAATATTCGTTTCGACTATCACTTATTTCAGTTGATGACTCATTGCCTGGCCGAGCAGCACTTCACTTCTTATGAAAGAGTCAAAAATTGGGTTGATTTTTGTGTCTCTTCAAAACACAAGAAATTTTATCCAACGCGGAATCCCTAAAATTACCAACAATGTATAAAAAAACAAAGAAACATTTCAGTAAAATGAGTGGTAAGTAAATATTCAAAGTGTTTACTTCTCGGCGTGGAGAGAAAAATCAGTATTCAGTACAGTAAATATTTTATTGCAAAAAATAAGATTGCATACTTTTGTGCTGAGCTTTTTTTTTTTCTTTCACTGATCGAAAGCTTTTATATTCGATCAAATTTTAACCACATGTAAGCATTGATTCTCTCTAAGCTTTTTTCTCTTATTTTTTTTATGTGATTTCTTGTCAAGACTCTGTACAATTAACAGAGAAGAGAAATAATAAAAATAAAGCTTAATATGAGAAACAATATTAAAATAAAAGAGAAATTATGATAATTGATCGTTGGTCTTTGAGCAGTAAAAACTTTTCTGAATTTAATTTAAACTATTGGATGTTTTAAGAAATACATAAAAGCACAAAAAAAAATAGGAGAAAACTTTTCAATATGAATTGTATGAAATTATGTTAGCAAAATGTTAACAAAATTAAGAAAAATAATAATTAAAAAATTTTAAAAAATTCTTAGGATCAATATTATATAATTAATAAATCTATGATATACCTAGACTCAATAATTGGACAGATTCTATCTTTGCAGACGATACTGTCCAGGAAAAAAATTACGTATATGTAGAAAACACCCTCTCAATGCTCATTAACTGACCTAAATAAATAGACAATCATATTAAATGTCAATATCTACCCAAGAATAATTTATTATAATTATTATTTTACTTTTTAATAAAAGTAACATCTTGGATAACAAACTTACATTATTCACTATGTAATAAACTGATTACTTTTAAATGAATATTTAATCCCATTACAATATTTAATCTTCACGCCCCTCTTAGTGGTAAAGGGTCTTTATATGGTTGCTGGATACTTATGGTGGCCAAATTCAAGTCGATTGTACAGAGAATAAAAAAAAAATCTTATAAGAACATGAATTTAGATCCATGCTTGTGTGTGAGGTACCCTCCCTAGTGTCTCAAGGGTCTTGACAATTTCATGATTGGTGGACATGGATTAGACAATTACAGCGTCCAAATTTCAAGTCGATAGTACAAAAAACAAAAAAGTTTTTCTAATAAAATCTTTCATATGGATCCCGGATTGTATGGGGGGTACATCTCCTAGTAGTCCGAGAGCCTTGAAATTTTCGTGGTTTGTGGACATGGGTCAGAGAATTATAGTGTCCAAATTTCAGTTCAATAAGACAAACAACAAAAAAGTTTTTCTAATAAGAACTTTAATTAACCCCCTTTCAGGTTTGTATGGGAGGTACCTCTTCTGGTAACCCTAGGATCATGAAATTTATATGGTTGGTGGACATAGATTAGAAACTTATAGTGTCCAAATTTCAGTTTGATACGTCAAAAAACAAAAAAACTTGTTCTAATAAGAACATTAATTTAAAATGGGGTTTGTATGGGAGGTACCCCCCTAGTGGTCCAATTAGGTTGATTCCAACAAATATATTGTGTATGGTGAAAAGAAAGGAAAATTGAAAAATTTCCTCTCTTCTACTCAAAAAATGAGTGACGAGTTTGCATATATACAGACGGACAGACAGACTAACGGACAAACGGACATGGCTAGATCAACTCGTCTGGTCGCTATAATTCAAGAATATATATGTATACATATTTTATGGTGTCTCTCATGTCTTTCTGTGTATTACAAATTTCATGACAAACTGCTTGAAGAGTATAATAATGAACAAATCTAAAAGATCATTTAGTTCACACTGCAAAAATACTTTATACCAAATAACCATTTACGATATAATAATCCAAAACATTACTCATATATCTATTTTGATTTAATACTTTATGAATACAATTATAAACAAATGTACTAATTATTGAGGGACTGTGAAATGTGGAATATCTTATCCTTTCCCGAAAACACAATACAGCTGATGAAGAAATTGGTTGTGTGATTCCCCTAATTGCATAAATGTATTTGACATTGAGTCTAATTCAGAACATAGAGAATTATCAAGTGATTCAGAAACAGAAATGGAATCAAATGTGGCTGCAGTTAGCTCAACTGATCCCATGCTTATTGCCCAAAACATAATGGTATGGAGGATTGTCACTTTATTTCCTCAACCCATTGGAACTTTTGCTGAGAATATTATCTCAATTATCGAAAATACTAATAAATAATGGGAAAGTCAAATTTTTTTAACAAATAAAGCGATATTGATGAAGACACATTCCAAGCATATATTGCTATAGTCATTCATGGAGACGTATGTCGGTAAATTTCAATTTAATATTTGACTAATATACAATATAATTTACCAACATTGAAGGAAGAAATAAAGACGTTTTCTTCCGATCAATAATCTCTGAGGAAAGTATTGTATTTCCACATGATTACAAGTGCGCTTCGTTTCGATGATATTTCGAGTCGAAGACAATTGTTTGGCAACAATAAATTTGCTCTTATTTATGAACTATGGGGTCGTTGGCAACTTCATCTTCCATTGTTTACAATTTCCAAGAAAATGTTACCAGAACCAAGGAGAACTCGGAAGAATTGAAAGGACAACATAAAACAGGCGATAATTTATTTTTGGCTTTTAAGTAATTGAAAAAATTTCTTGTAAGAAAATTTACAAAAATATGTAGGAAAAATGTATGCAAAAATTAAATTTTCATTCTTATGATAAAAAAAAAAAAATAAAATAAATACATACGTCCATCAGTATTATGGAAATAGTCTTAAGATTTTGCAATAAGTACAATAGTTCACTTCTTTTGTGGGAAATCTCTAAGAATATTGTGACAAAATATATGTATTTATTTATGTATATCTTCTTCATCAATTATATTTTAATGAAATATTAATTTCCTAAAAAAAATAAAAAAAAAATAAAAAAAAATTTATAAATAAAAGAGAATACAATTTTTTTGTTTTTGTTTTTTTTTTTTTTTTTGTTTGGTGGTTGCCTCCACCCACCCATTTTTAATTGTTTTTTTTTTTTTGTATTTTTTTTTTAGTTTTTTAACATTTGAATTTATACTAAATTGAGGTGAAAAATTATGTAAACTTTTATAATGTTGTATGTCACATAACCACTACTCATCTTTATGGATCTGCCTCTAGTTGTACCAAATCTGGGAGTCTTAATCATTTATTTTGTGCTTGTCAAAAATTAGTTATTTATCAACTTGGCGTCGTCCGCGTAATTTCTTAGTTTCATAGAGTCTATTTTGGATTTCAGAATTTTTAGTAATAAAAATAAAAATTATAATTTCCATTATTAATACAAATACAAATGCAAAACCATTTAATCATTGTAACTTACTCAATGGTGAAAATTGAGCGCGATGAAATGCATCCAGTTGACTCCATTTAAGTGCACCTAACTCTAATGTTTCTCTTGGGTCAAGGCATAGATGGTGTCTTCTGTATTGTCGTATGAAATTTATAAACGAGGTTTGAGGGCCCAACGGCAGACACTTAGTACATATTTTATCTCGCACTATTGTTTTTTTGCCTCGTGCTTTACTCATTTTTGCCTTTTTGATTGACTTTGGCCTCATGTGGGGCGCTTTTCTTTTAAGCATCCTCGGACGCCCTAATTTTTTTTTCATCTTTAGTTTTCTAATTGGTTTATATGATCGTCGCGTTAGCTTTTTTGTAGCAAGTTTTCTTGGCCGCTTCTTTGGTTTCGCTCTAGTTATTTTTGCAACATTTTTAGATGCCGCCCGAGGCCTCATTTTTGGCATTCTTCTTATAGTCATCCGAGGACGCTGTCTTTTTATTTCCCGTTTCCGGATCTGCGTCCTTTTTTTATTATATTTGTAATTTGTTATATCCATTCTTTTTTTTACAATTTTCTTATTTCTGGCCATTTTTTTCTGTAATAAACAATACTTATAATACTTCTAATTTTAATTTGTTCACTTAAAATTAGTTTAATACTGAAAATTAATAAAATTGAGTTAACGTTAATATAAAATGTAAACAACAAATTGTGTGACAATAAATGATGTTTAAGAGGAGATTATAAATATGTTGGAAATCTATATTATATACTATATTTACATATATGTATCTGTGTCAACAAGTCAAAGTAGCTTAAGTCGAAAATTAAGTAAATAAGAGTTAGAAAGATTTTTATTATTCATCGCTTCCAAACACACGTATTTCGATTAAAGAATTTTAAAATATATCATAGAATCAGAATTATATACTCACTCACCACTATTAATTCGCACACCTTTCTTCTCATTCTCACTCAGTCATTCTTTCATTAATCGAATTTTCAAACTCTTTTAATCAATTATTGGAATAAATAAACTAAATAAATTGAAAACTTATTGAAAAGGTGAAAGGATGAAATTCACTTTTATAAAAATATTTTAGAAATTTTATTTATCATTTATTTTATTTTTTATGAAATTTTTTGTGTAACAAATTAAAGATATGAAAAAAAAGCTAAACAGAAATCACTTTACACAAAATGGGCAATAACTCAACAAAATAGATTTTTGACTTGTTGACAGAAATATAATTAAATCTATGTTTGTTCCCCATGGACTATGAAATAGTCAAAATAGCATTTTGATGAAATTTTCAAGGAAACTTTTATATAGAATGGAGAGTATTCCTGTGCAATTTGGAAATGGTCTTTGTTAAATATTTCTTTTTGAATTATGAGTCATCATTAAATTAATATAAATATCATGTTTTCTATCTTTTTCTTGTATTATTTATTTCCCCAATTTATGTTTATGGATTATGGAATGTGTATTTTTATTAATTTATTATTGATTATTCAAAAATTAGGATATGTTAACCTCATGATGGACTTTTAAAACAAAATTAACAATTTTCATTGATTTGTTCTGAGAAATTTTTTAAAATGTTGCTTCATAGAGTCTTCCAACTCTACATGACTCGGGTTAGCATTATTATATTATTATGTCTTATATGAAGCCACTGATATGACGGATGTCTAACTCAGTTCATCTTGTGTCAATGAGAATAATAAAGAGCGTCGTATGCAGAGAAAGCTTGCAGCTCACCATGACTTTATCAAATACATTTTCTTTGGTTGTATGATAGCCATAATGTCCTGATATCTCTAATGTTTCCATGACTGAAAGCAAGTTGACTATGAACCTAAAATAATTCAGAGCTTTTTGGCTACTGGAGTTTATACACTCATATATATTGTATAATCCTTGTTGTTATTATTCATTTCTAATGAAATTTCTGTTCTCTTTTATAATTAAGACAATTTTTAATTGGAATACACTGTTATCTTTGTTTTAGCTTATCAAATTAGACATCTTTACCCACTAGTTAGATGAGTTTAGAATATAAATCAGCAAAAAGGCTAATACTATTTCTAAGTATTTTCATATTTCGTTCATCGATTTCTCTAGTGGCACCACAACCCGAAATAATGAAAAGTTTTAACACAAATTGTCGCATGCCTCTCCTTACTGATTGGTATAGAGTGGAATATTTTTCTATACAGACTATTGTTTACAAAATGGTTGCAAGCCTAAAACTATTAATTGCTCCAGATTGATGTTAATTTCAGTGTCCATTGATAAAACAAACGATTCGTTTAAAAATATGTCTATTCTATAGTCCCTCAACCCTATTGACACCTAACCACACTTTTAGTATATTAAAATGCAATTATTTATAAGTTTTACTTACCAAAAATAAAAAAATAAAATTTTCTTTTACTTGAAATTTTCACAAAAATTTTTATGATATTTCACTTTGTTAATTTGAGAATTTTATTTTGAATAAAGGAAAACTGGCAAATGTAACTGGGTTCCTTAGATTTATGTAAAAACTGAAAGTACAACAAATGTTGTGAATTGAAAATAGTTGACATCTTTGCAAACAACAATTGCACGAGTGTTCTAAAAATAAAATTACATATTTCATTCCTGCTATATATTTTATATAAATTTTGAAGAAAGTTTTACAATTTGAAATTTGCCTAAAACTGTTTTATTACCTAAAGTTTGGTGGTAACAACGTCAAAAAGCTGCAGAGTGACCAACATTAAGACTGAGTTCTGGTTGAGTTCAAGCAAAACTCACAGTTATCAATACTACACCAACAACAAATTTCTTTCTTTTTCCCCGTTTTTGTCTTCAGAACTCTCTGTACTGCTTAAGTTCTACAGAACTCCAATTATTACTTACCGTGGAAACATGGGAGAGATCTGAGTGGATTGAAACCATTTGCAAAATTGATTGAAATTGATAAGATGTTTTAGCTTAAGATTTCTAAATTAAATCAATTTACACCTAATACAATAATAATTTTGGTAAGGCATCTTCAAATTACTTGAATAAGGAGAAAAATGTGTAGCTAGCGAAGTTAAGTACTTAAAGATAAACTATTTTTACACATTGATATTATAATTAAATATACTTAACGGAAAGAAAATAAGTTTAAGCGAGAAAAAAAATGCTAATTAAATTGTGGACTGAGAACAAAACTTATAGGGACAAAGCAATGATATCGTTAAGAAATTTCGATTAAATCCTAAAATAACGGAACACAATTTCACACAAAATCAATGTGCATGAGAACTGTAAGTTGTGTTCTAAAGAGAGTTCGGTATAATAGCCAAGTAGGCTTTTGTGTGTTGCGTTTGGATATTGCAAATAAACTTTTCACTATTCTAAGTTTTAATCTCTGAAGAGAGTAAGTATTGCATTACCAAAATAAAAGGAAAGCAACATTTGCAGAGAAAATGAAAGAGAAATGACAAAGAAAATATTTTATTGTATCTATATAAAAACATAATGGTAGCAGAATAATGGTGTGGCATTTCATAATGGACTACCACATATCAATATTTTAACACTCAGAAATTGGAAATAGAAAATAATTTGTAATTCCAGTAGCACAATGACCAAGGGCATACTGCCTACAATATTCATTGTAATTAAATAAATCAATATAAACTAATTGGATAATTTCTACATTGGAGGCACTTGCATTTTCCCATTGCTGCGACAAATATGTTCAGATTGGCTAAATAAATCTCATATACTCAAATGATACTCAATATTTAGTGAAGAACTTGAATTCATAAACCAATGAAAGCTGTTTGGCTTTTATGTTTACTTAAATTTTCTTGGCTTCAATGTGCTTACGCCAAGATGAACACCAACATTCAAAACTTCATCTACTTGTAGAATAACAATATTGTTTAGATTTAGCGGTGGGCAGTGGCTTCTGTTGGGTGTGAAGGTGATGTACATCAGTTTGACATGTGGCATGCCAAGATTGATGTTGCATGCGTTGCATAAGAATATCTATTTATTATCTCCAAATGTTTGGCTGTGAGGAGGAAAAATTTAAAGGCAATTTCTTCTATTGAAGCTTAACAAGGTTTTATTTTTTTCTCCATTTATTTAAAATAAGTTGTACATTCAACAAAACAAAACAAAACAAGACAATGAATGAATCAATTTTCAATTAAATTCACACCACACGACTATTCTCTGATTCTTAGTTACTAGATAACAACAAAATAAATAAATTGTCATTGAAAATATTTTATATAATTTGCAAATTAATTTATCATCATAATCGCAATCATAACAAAAACAATTATTTATCTTTTTATAGGAAAATGTCAAAGTACAACAAAATATCAAGAATAAAGTGTACAACAAATTCATTTAATTTTCTTTTGATTTCATACTTCATGTAAAACAAAAACTGAAATTACAGCAATAGACAGAATTAATAAAAATCACTGTGGGAGTTGGAAAAAATTCAAAAAAATCCACAAATAAATTTACACAAGAAAAATAAATGCAAAAAAAAAAAACAGAGGAACACAAAAAAACAAAAAAAAAAAATGCAGTAAAGGAAAAAAAAAACAAACAAAATAAAATTAAAGAAAAGAAAAGAAAAGAAAAGGAAAGGTGTGGAAAAACTGTGAGAAAATCTAGTGCGAATGTCAAAAGAAAAAAATGAAAAAACCGACTTGGCACAACAACAAAAACAAAAAAAAGAAAAGAGTCCCGAAAAAAATAAACAGCAACAGCAAAAACTTCAGAAAATGAAAAATGTGAAAATGTTCAAAGAAAAGAAAGAAAGAAAGAAAGAAATGCCGAAAAAAGTCATCACGGCACACATGTGAATATGGGGAAGAGTGCACGTGTCTGTGTCTGTGTATGTGTGTGTGTGTGTGTGTGTGTGTGTGTGTGTGTGAGTCCGTGTGTGGTTATAAGCAAAAAGTATTGACTTGGTCTGAGAGTAGCAAAAATTGGGGGGCAGCTACTAGATAGCGAGACACATACTGAGCAATTTCTCGGAAAAAAGTCGCTGCATCGACAATGATGATGATGATGATGATGACGGTGATTATGATGATGATGATGTTGATGTTGATAATGGCGACGACGTCGCTGTTAACGATGGTGACAATGTTAACTGCGCTGCCAACGTAGCCTTCTACTTAGCCCCCATGTGTGTGAACGTATCTATTGTGGTTGTTGTGGCTGACGTCCTGTAAGCACATACATGCACAGACATACATACATACATACATACATACATTTATATCACCTTTCATGTATGTACATATGGCTCCTGGCTTCTAGTCCTACTCTCGCTCCTGCTGTTGCCACTGTCTGACTGATTGACTGACTGACTGCTGCTGCTGCTACTGCTGCTTCCACTGGGAATTTGGAGTTGATATTGGTGCTGGTGTTCTTACTGGTTGATGTTGGTGGTGGTAAATAAGGTGGCGACGCTTTCTCGGAACCAGCCATGTTTCGCTTTCATTTTCATTTTCTTAGTTTTTTTTCTTCATTTTCTCAAAATAACACAAAGTGACTCAACTGCAATGCAACATTCAGAAAAAGAAGAAAAAAAAAAATTAACTGGAAAAGAAGATGAAAACTGCAAATGACGCGCAAACAGACAACAAAAAAAAAAAAATCCAAGAAAAATAAAGAAACTAAAAAATGAATCAAAAAAAAAAAAATTCAAGAAAAATAAAGAAACTAAAAAATGAATCAAAAAAAAAAAAAAAAAAAATAAAGGTAAAAGGAAAAGAAAATGGACTTTTGTGGGTGCAAAAGGAATATGAAGAATATAAAAAGAAAATGAAAAAGAAAAACCAATACAACAGACAACTACAAATTCAGTCGACAGCATTCAGCACGCAATGATATGATAATAATGATAATGATAATGATAATGATAATGATAATGAAGATGATGATGATGATGACGGCGTCGACCTTGAGTTAAATAGATTGCGCCAACTGCGAAGTCAGTCTATGGCGACTGTAGAATTCGACTTCGAAGGACTTTTCTAAGCATGAATGATATACTTACGTATATATCTCACATAAATATAATAGTATAGAGAGAAAGAGAGCTAGGGAGCTAGGGAGGGAAAGAGAGAAAACACAATATAAAAAGCAAAAGAAAAGTTAAAAAGGTAGGAAAGATGCCGGCAACATGACAACAACAGCTGAGCATTTGTTGAGCGTTTAAAATTAGATTTACTTTGCTTTGCTTTGCTTTGCTGATGACATCGAATATAAAGAAAACAGAGAATACTATACGAGTAAATGTAGAAAAATATAACGAAAAGAATCAAAAAAAAAAAAAAAAAAAACAAATTATATGGAAAATATAAAAGAAAATGGAAAGAAAAATAAACATATAAAAAATGATGAGAAATGGACAATCATCAACAAAAAAAAATAATAAGAAAAAAAAATGAAGAAAAACTATTATAGTATACAATATTAGTTACAGTGCTGTCATGTAGGCGTTTAGCGAGGACACAAGTAATTATATATACACACACACACACACACACACACACACACACATACACACACACACACACGTATATAGATACATATATATTCCATACAAATATACTTATTCATTCAGCGAAGTAAAGAAACCACCTGTAAGACCTTTCAGCAGCCGGTAATAGACTCAAGACCCGGGCACATGTGGTGAATGCTGACAACGATGTTGATGATGTTGATGATGATGGTGAAAAAAGAAGAACAGCAGCAGCAACAGTAGGACAATAAAGACACACACACACTCAAACACACATTCACTCACATACAGACACACACACACACACACACACACACATACACACACACACACAAATATTGAGCGCGTGCCGTCTTGGCCACACTGTGCGAAGGTCCTTTGTGTTGCTAGCGGCTACGTTTCTACATCTTTCCATATCTTCACTTCTTTATTGCTATTTGTTTGGTTGTTTTTTTCTTTTGCTGTTTTTTTTTTTTTGTACATTTTCTTTATTTTTTTTATTTTTTTTTTTTTTGTTTTCTTGGATTTTTCTTCTATTTTTATGTTCATGTTGAGTTGCCTTGTTGTTGTTGTTGTTTTCTTTTCTTTTCGGTTCTTTTTCTCTTTTCTTGGACATAAAAATAAAATAAAAAAATGTTTCGGGGGGTTATGATGAAATATATATGTACTAAGAAGAGAACTGTCTATATTTCAACAGGTTGCAAGGACAACAAACAAACATACTTACAAACATACTTACAAATATACTATATACATACATACATACATATATACATACATACATACATACATACATACATAAGAAATGCGAGCAGAATTTTATCTTATTTAAGTTGTATATAGTATAGTTGCCAGTCAATTTAGAAAATTGTAATGAAAATGTTCTACTTTAATAATTTAGCATTTTTTTTTTCTGTTAAGAAAACAAGATAACAAAAAACAAAAAACAAAAAAAAAAAAACAACAACGACAACAACAATGACATTTTTATTTATTATACTGGTGATATTTTCATTTCATTAATTATATTTATTTTCTTTTAATTTACATTATCGTTTTGCTTAAGGAAATTCCATTAAGTATACGTAGTACATACACGCATTATACGACGTATAATGGAAATGATGAGGAGAAGAGTAACTAGGAGAATTGTTCATTTATTGAGGTAACTAACTACATAAGTAGATATTGCTCAATCTTTGTAGACTTCATCTGGTCTCATTTATATGTGAATTGATGATAATACTATTTACTTGTCTTAACGATGGCTCCGCACTAAATGTCACTAAAGACCCGGAAATCAATAAATTCGTATTAAATTGCAAGAATTTAATAAAGTTTATTTGCTTTCAGGACGCTTTTGAGCTTAAGAAATATTAAACTTCCCCAACTCGATTGTTCCACAAGATTTGCATAACATGATTCAAACATTACTGACGGCAAGAGAGGCCTTAACTGCTGTGGAGTCTATCGGAAATAAAAGCATTGATAACAATGATTCACTTTGGGAATTTATAGCAAACACATTAGGCGAACGATAGCGAATGTTTATTTGTTGTCCACATTACAACGAAAGAATGCGTTCTATCGTAATCAAACGAATGAGTTCACTTTTGTTTGTTCGCGTTCCTTGTCATTGTGTTTGCTTCTTTATAAGAAACTATAGTGAAATTTCAAAAAGAACTATTTGCATTATGAATATTTTAATGGTCAATGATTGAAATGTACAATGGTCACCACCAACATAGTTCAAACTCATGGAAGTAAAGATCTAATAGAAAAAATTGGAAATAAAGTCTTGGAAAGCATAGAAAGACGAACCTCTACGTTGCTGGTTTCGCTATGCTGTGCTGCCGCGCTGGCAACGCAGAAAATGAAATGACAAATATAGAAAAAAGACTAACTTTGGCCAAAGTTGTATTACTCTTCAAGCCCCAGCTAGTGGTCCGAGGGTCTTGAAATTGGTGACTATGGGTTAGACACTTATAGTGTCCAAATTTTAAGTCGATAGTACAAAGAATAACAAAGAACTTTCATTTGGATCCCGGTTTGTATGGGGGGTACCCCTTTTAGTAGTCCGAGGGTCTTTAAATTTTCATGATTTGTGGATATGGGTTAAAGACTTATAGTGTCCAAATTTCAATCCAATAAGACAAAAAACAAAAAAGTTTTTCTAATAAGAACTTTAATTTGGATCCCGGTTTGTATGGGAGGTACCCCTCCTGGTAACCTTAGGATCATGAAATTTATATGGTTGGTGGATATGGATCAGAAACTTATAGCGTTAAAATATCAGTTCGATACGTCAAAAATCAAAAAACTTTTTCTCATAAGAACTTGAATTTAAAAGGGGGTTTGTATGGAAGGTACCCCTCCTAGTGGTCCAATTCGGCTGATTCACTAACTTGATCGGCGTTTGGTAAAAAGAAACCTATATACAAAATTTCAGTTGTCTAGCTCAAAAACTGAAGGACTAGGAGTGCGAAAAGACGGACAGACGGATCAACGGACATACGGACATGGCTAAATCAACTCGTCTCATCGAGCTGATCACAAATATATATATACTTTATGTGTTCTGCAATATCTCTTTCTGTGTGTTACAAACTTCATGACAAACTTATAACACTATTCACTACCGTGAAGAGTATAAAAACTACTACTACTGGTTCCAATGATGGTGGAAAAAATTGTGTAGAATTTACGCTCTAAATACTACAATTTTCTCTTTGATATGTTTTAATTTTTTAATTTTTTTTTTGTTGTTGTCAATTTTGTTATGCTGCTCAAAATACTCATACATAGGATAACTCCGAATTATTGTCACTACAGCCTCCTTAGAGGTTTGGCTAATTTGATTTTCTTAGTTATATTTTCAAAAGTCAGTTTCAGAAAACATAAAAATAAAAATCGTCACAATTATTTATTATTTAATTTACTTTTTGTAATATTCTTTATTTATAGATTATTATATGATAATATTTCAAATATAAATGCGTTTTCTTCTGATTCTGTTTTTTGAAAATATCCCTAAGTTGAGAAATCTAGTGACAGCAGGCCATCATTGTTCCTGCTCGAAAAAAAACCCCAATTTAATCACAAAAGTAGCCAGGCTAAGATCATCATATATAGAGTTGAGTTGTAAAAAGTCCAAGAAGGCAAAAGGTTTTGTTCCTCAAGGTCTGAACACGTTTGCGGTTTGACTTAGCAGCTAAACTCTTGACTTGTACTAATCAGGAAGGCGCGAAAATTTACTGGTTGATTTACCATGTTCGCTTGTTTCACAGCGTTAGTATGTTTTTACTGTTGAGAAGCCAGTAGAGCTTTACTGGTTTAAATGAACATGTTTGAACTAATGCGGTGATATTACTCCTGAATGTGAGTCTTTTGTCGAGGAGGAGCCCAAGGTGTTGCGCTATGGTTACATTGATGCATCGCCATGTAATAGCCTGTGGAATTTCTTGCTTTAAGGTAAAACATATTTTGGTATTGTACATTAAGCTCCGTTGAGCTTTATGTTCTTTCTTGTGGTCCATTTTTCAAAATTATGAATGTATTCCTGTAGTCCCTCCATAGCTTTTCAGAGTATGGAAGACTTATATGATTAGCAATTGATGCAAGAACCATTTCCTCTGAAGTGATGCTCTGTATTCTCTGATTTCATCTGTATCAGGAATGGGAGGGATCTACAGTGTATAAGTTATATAAAATGGGTAACAGGACACTATACCCTGAGGTACTCCAGCAATAACTGGCAGTGTAGCTGAATTTACCTCTGAACTCGCACCTTGACTTTGAATTTATGTTTCTCCAAGTTGACATGAAGTAATTGGAAATAGGATTATCCAACCAAATGATAACCCAGAGTGAATAAGCGAATGAGTGCCATACTCACCACTTCAGTTGAAAGAGTGAGTGACACAAAGTCCTGGCCTTCAATTGATAGAAAATATCTCTGAGAATGTTTACTACTATAAAAAAGAAGGTTTTTGTTTAATAACATAACATAAAATAAAAAACTATTAAACAGGACATGCTTAATTGCTTCTTTAGTTTTTTTTGCTTAATTTTTGTTAAAAACTAAATTTCATAAAACTGATAAATTATAGAAAAATTATATAAATGAACTTAAAAAACATTTGCCAATGATAATTTGTTTTACTTATTTTAATGACTTTAATCTAAAAGAACAAAGTCTCCATACAATTTTATTTCTCATTATATTTATGAAGTTTTTATTATTAAAATAATCTTTTTAATTTTTATAATTTTTTATTCTATATTTTCAAATAAATTTTATTAATTTTGTTTATTTATATTTAGTTTTTTTGTTTAATTTTTGTTAAAAAATAAATATTTTTGTTGCCATTTTTTTTTTTTTCATAAAACTGAAAAATTATAGAAAAATTGTATAAATGAATTTAAAAAATATTTGCCAATGATAATTTGTTTTACTTATTTTAATGACTTTAATCTAAAAGAACAAAGTCTCCATACAATTTTATTTCTCATTATATTTATGAAGTTTTTATTATTAAAATAATCTTTTTAATTTTTATAATTTTTTATTCTATATTTTCAAATAAATTTTATTAATTTTGTTCATTTATATTTTTTTTTAAATTTTTATTTTATTTTATTTTTTTTTTTTTTATTTCTTTTCTTTTTTATTTCATATTAAAATACACGTACACGTATATTAAAAGACAAGAAGTAGCAACAAATGAGTATAGATGTTTGTATTTGGCTGTGGCTGTGGCAATTAGACATACACAATCTTTTATTATAGAAAAAGTCCTTTCGGTCATCATTGTTGACCTTGAGGAAATGGAACGTGTTGCTTTGCGTTGAGTCAATTCGTTTACTTGGTTAGTTAAGCCGCAATGAGGCCAACTAAGCATATTCCGTGTAACGCATGTAATCCTGTCTGTTTTTAGCATGTTCTTCAGCTTCTTCTGTTTCTGTCTATTGGTTTTTTTTTTTTTGTTTTTTCCTTAGACATGTTTATGCTGCTTATCGCTCGCTGTCTGTGCAAAAGTTTTCTTATTTTCTTTCTGCTTTCTGCTTTCTTTCTTTTTTTTTTTCATTCATTGTATCTCAGCATGAACATTTCATGTCTACAATATATCTGACTTGGGGTTACTTTCACCATTGCCAACATTCATGCTACCATATTGCCACGCCACTATCGTCAACATTGTTGTTATCGTTGGCATCGTTATCCTTCTTGATATTGTTATTGTTGTCAATTTTGTAGTCGTGTTAAGAAGCGCGTCAGTCGGTCGGTTGGTCGGTCGGTCGTCGTCTTATAACAACGATTGATTGACCCATTGCCAGACCCTCTTCCATGTCATTGTCAGAACATTGAACCACCATCATACAACCCAACCCAATCCGGCCCACTTGACTAGCAGTTTGCTCGCCCACAATTATTATTACTTCTTGACCTACCTCCAGTTAAATTGTGTTTATCTTCCAACTGTTTTGTCCTGTCTTGCCTTGTCTTGTGTTGTCTTGTCTTGTGTTGTCTTGTTCTGTCTTTAAGGGTGCTGGTGCTGGTGCTGGTGGTAGTGGTGGTGATGGTGATGGTGGTGGTGGGGGTGTAGGTAGTCTCTTCCATAACATTGCATATGTGGGTCGCTTGTATTTGAAGCTTTTTGTATGCTCGAACATATGTTTTGTGTCTGTTTTGTTTTGTTGGATTTCCTTTTATCCTAGCACCATGAAACCTCCATAACATCCATCTTTTTGTCTTGTGTGTTTGCTGTTCATACTATTAAAGAAAGCCTAGTACATAATTGTCTGTCATATGCGTAACGTAACATAATGTAACGTAACGTAATGTAATGTAACTTTGTACTACGTCTTTATTGTTAACGCTTACGTTAACTTATTCTTGTATCGCTTTGCGTGGTTTCTTATAATAAAACTTGATAATGTCCCATGTTCGAGAACTTGATGTTGATTAAATGGAATGGACACAAATTTGTTATCGTAGCCACTCACTTTATGTCTTTGTCATGTCATGTGATGTATATACAATAGTAGTATATGGAAGTAGGGTAAAAAAAAAGAACCCTCATAGAAGTTAACTAAATACTTATAACTATAAAGAAATAAACTCAAGGAAATTGGAACGATGTGTGGATGAATAAATAAATAATAATATAAATAATAAATAAATAGATTTAGAAAAATATATAAAATAGTAAAACTTTTATAGTCCTATAAATAAAAATAATTTCTTTTGTCTGTGGAATCTGTGGAATGTCACTCAGTTACAGTAAATTTTGAAAGGTGAAATTACATTTGTTTGTATGCCCACAGTTTTTGAGATATCAAGCTGAAATATAATATCACATATAGAGTCTGAGTCCTGAGTTCAAGGCAATCAAACTACTATATAAAGTAGTTTTTGAGGTAAAGAAAATTGAAATTTGTTTTATCATATCTTTTAAACAACAATAATTTCAATCTAAAGAATCGAATGATTTAATAAATAAATAAATAAACAAATATTTATTAACCAGGGTAACGTCAGCAGACAAGACAAGATTTCTATCTATATACAAATGGTTCCAAGATGATGGAGGGGTGGGAGGCAGATATCTTCTCAGAAGAGTTAAAAGCTCAGCTATTGTATCGTCTACCAAACTGGTGCAGCGTGTTTTAGGCAAAAATACTTATACGCAGTCTGGCAGCAAGCAAGATTAATAATCATTATGGGGGGAACCCAGAGAGGCATATCGATCTATGTTGATAGCCAAGCTGACATTCAAAGCTCTGTTGGCTCGTTGTCATATTCATAGACCCATACATCTTTTCAAGACTGGAAGCTAGTACCATGGAGCTAGCAGAGAGTAGGTGGGAAAATGAGTCTGGTTGAACTGATGCTAGGATACTCTGGCCTTGCTACCAACCAAGATGGACCTACGAGCACCTGTACATTCATAAGAAAAGGATTCGGTTGATGACGGGAGTCTTAACAGGGCACTGCGCAATTGGGTTGATGGCCCACAGGATGCGTGTTTCATACCAAGGTTTCTGTCAAAGCTGTGAAGATGAAGAACAATCAAAGAGTATTCAACATTTCCTCTGTGACTGCCTTGTTTCTCGAGAAACCGTTCGTTGAGGAATTGGACAGTATGGCTAAGGCGCTACTAGAACTGGAAAACTGGCTGTGTTCGCCAAATCTTCAGGTTGGTCTTTGAAGTTGAGGGAGATCTCTAGTTTCAACTAGATACAGTCCTCATTCTTCCATAAACAAGCATCACAATGGGTCGCAAGGCTTCTGGGTAAAGTTGTGTATATTTTTTTTATTCAGAAGAATATACAAGAGAAGTTCTTTAAAAAAGAAAATATTAAATAAATAAATAAATGGAAATGGGTATGCCGAAGTTGTAATACTCTTCACGCCCCTTCTAGTAGTCCGAGGATCTGGAAATTTATATGGTTGGTTGATATAGATCAGGCACTTATATTGTCCAAATTTCAGTTTTTCTAACAAGAACTTTCATTTGGACCCCGGTTTGTATAGGGGGTACCCACCCTAGTGGTCCGATTCGGCTGATTCCGACTAATGCACTGCATATGGTAAAAAGAAAGCTCTCTAGCTCAAAAACTGAGTGACTACTTTGCATGCATACAGACGGACAGACAGACAGACAGACAGACAGACAGACAGACAGACAGACGGGCAGACGGGCAGACGGACATGGTTTTATGGGGTCTCCGATATCTCCTTCTGTGTGTTACAAACTTCATGACAAACTTATAATAATATTCACTACGTGAAGAGTATAAATATTATATCAAAAGCAAAACATAGAAAGTATTATTTATAAAATATGTCTTAAAGATTATATAAGATTTGAAAGAGCTTAGATTGAGAGACTTTAATTTCTTCCTTCTTCATTCACAACCTATGAAAAAAAAAATTAAATAAAAAAACCAATTCACCAAAATAACAAAACAACTCAAAATATATACCAGAAACAATAACGACAAGGAGATGAGGAACATTAAAATAGCCTTAAAACGAACTCATCGTCATCAATTACAAAAAAAAAAAAAAAAAAAAAATTTTTAAATAAAAAAAAATTAAAACTTGCACACACCAACACACCAACACAAAACAGTCGCATTTGGCATACATATAAAGAATAAAGAAGTATTGTAGTAGTAGTAGTAGTAGTAATATACAACAAAAAAAGTAAAGTAATAAAGTAAAAAATTCAAAAACTGAAACCCAAAAACCGAAATTTAATAAGGAAACCAGTTTATTTATTTTTTTATGTGCGGTAAGCAACTTAAAGGATTTGAAAGAAAACACGCACTCAAAATGCAATGCAACGCAACGCAATGTGGCATTGTATGAAGCGCATTGTGGTGCAGTCAGGGTAATGCCAATAATGATAATGATGATGATGGTGATGATGACGACTACGCGATACATTAGCCAAAAACCTAAGATCGAGATCGAAGAAGCGAGAAATCTAGAAACAGAAAGAACGACGACAAAAACAACTCAACTGAAACGAACCAAACAAATTCAGTTAAAATTGTTGTTGAAGCTGAAAATGAAGTTTAACTGCAACGAATAACAAAAGAAAAAGGAGTCGGCAATCATAATGAAGCTGAAGCAGACAATGATGATGATGATGATGATGATGATGATGATGATGATAATGATAATGATAATGATGATGATGATCATAGTAATAATGCTGATGAACAAACATGAAATCCGAGTATTAAATTGCATCGACCTACATAGAAGAAGTTGCCTTCAAGTTTTGGATTGTGCCAATGCACTGTCCACATGATTGTTAAAATACGAGGATCACTAAGGGGCTAAGAGATGTTAACCGACAACAAGAGAATGGCGGTAGCAAAATAAAGAAAAACTCGGTTTCATCAACAAATAAATACTTTTCTATTTTATACATTAAGACAACTAAGTTAGTTTTATCATTAAATAAATGATTTATTTAAGTTTATATTTTGATGCAATTGTTTCCATAATTGACTATACTAATTCAATTCATGTGAGGACTTAGTTTAATCAATACAACACTTCATCATAAAAGAAATTTTCCATATGTTAAATATATCGAAATTCTCTAAAATGTTACTTATTACAAAACGAAGGCTTTCATATAAATTTTTTCTCAATATTTGACGATTATTTGATATTTGTAAAAAATTAATCTTCTTCTCGATTTCTATTATATCAAGTTCATTCATATGAGATAAAGTCTTTGAGTGCAAACATCATGGCAAAGTGATAATACACATTAAATTTGAATGGTATAATGAGATTGTATGGATTGGGATAGGATGGAATCGAATGGAATGGGATGGGATGGGATGGTTGAAAATGAATAGTTGAAGGGCGATTGAAATAAACGAACAAATGTATGAACAACCGAACGAATAAACAGAGGATGAATACATGGCTGGATGGATGGATGGATGGATGGATGGATGAATTTTTGGTTTTGGAGGCAACAGATATTTTTGAAGTTTCAAAAAACTAAAATAATAAACGAGTATAAACATCTGAACTGGGGAAACAAATGCAAGGTAGACCGAGACATAGGGAGAGGGTTAAAGATTTTATGTAAAGTGCATTTTGAGCAGTGCATTCAAGGAAATTTTAACAAAGCATGACAGGTCCAAAAGAAACCGAAATAACAGATGAGTAAGACAGGCAGACAAACAGACTGACGGACGGACGGACAGACAGACGGACAGAGTATAGATTTGATTGGGAACAGAAATAAACAAAGAGCTAAATGATAAAGAGAAGAACTGTAGAGAAGAGAAGGACACTGACAACTGAATTGTTGAATCTAAATCTGTAGAAATGCAATATTGAGAACAACGGTAGGTAGTAGCAGCACTTGATCGAGCCAAGAAAGTGCGACATAAAAATAAGAAAATAAAAAAGAGGACAGTAGACCGAGGACCGAGGAGAAAAAAAAAATAAGCGCAACAAAATGGATAGAGGAAGAATAATCATCTTCATGGAATATAGCGAATGGAATAAAAAAAAAAAAAACAAATTTTGTTTGGATGAAAGCAACAATTTTTGGCATGATATTTTGTTTTGTTTGGCAAGTGGGGCGCTTCGGTGCACATTACTTAGAGCGCAAAATGCCCCAAACACAAACACAATCATCACATCATCATCATCATCATCATCATCATCTTGATCATTATGTTGACAATGATGATAATGATAATGATGATGCTATGAATTTGTGGTTGAGCGACTTTAACGGCTTCAACAATCGCCTGCATTTTATTGTTGATTATGGGATATGGTGGTGGTGTTAGTGATGATAATGGTAGAGATGGTGGTAAAGGTGTTGGTGGTGGTGGTGGTGGAAACATTAAAACTAACGAAACTTGTTTGAAAGTCAATTGAGTAAGGGCGACGACAATAGGCAACATGCATGATATGGGGTCCAGGGACATGAACATGGTTATATGTATGTTGCTATGGACAACATTGGTTAAGAAAGGCAAAATTGCAATTCAACATAATGTTGATGTTGCTGTTGATGTTGCTGTTGCAAGTTTCTATGTAATGCAATGTTTCGTGTTTTTTTTTTATTCGACTTTGTTCCTCGATCGGTTTTGCTTGATATTTTCCATTTTTTTAGTTTTTTGGCAATTTCAAGTTTTTCAACTTGTTTATTATTCCTATTTACTTGGCAATTCGCCAATTCTCCAGTTTATTCAATGCATTGTATTTGTATATACAAGTTTATATATGTATAAATTTGCCACGTTAACAAACTTTTTACAAATTTATATGATACAAAATCATTTCTTGATATTTTTAAATGTCTTTTAAATAATTTTATATTTAATACAAAATCTTTTCCCAATCATAGAAAAATTAAAAGGAGAATCTCCCCATTCTTGGCTTTACTTTTTATAGATTTTTAATAGAGAATACAATAAGATGATATACGCAATAATATACTAAATAAGCTTCTTCTTCTTCTAAGTAAAATTAATTTGAATTTATTTTGTTTACAAAATTGTTAAATCAGATTCAGATTCAATTCTAGTCCCCAACGATCTCCTTAATAGAAGAGCGTAATATGTTTTAGATGTCATGTTTTTCTAAGTCCATGTAACTTTCCTTATGATGATACAAATGTCTAAAAACCAACTCGTTTACTTGGACATTAAATTAAAATAATATCAAAAAAAAAAAAAAAAAAAAAAAACAATTCTAGTTTTTTGTATGAATATAAAATTTTTAATTTTAAGTCTCTTTTTATTAATTTAAATTCATGAAGATTCTATGAGTAATGAAGTTATATTTTAGCAAGCATTTACAGATATCAAAATTCTAACATTCTGGAAATCAATTTCAATTTTCAATTCACGGCATCAGAAATAATTCAGTTGATGAAGCAAGTGTATGATGATGATTTCTTAAGCAGAAGAAATACATTCCGTAATGCTACACAAATAAAGATGCATATTAGCAGAGAAATAATGGGGTTTGGGTAAATCAAAGCTCTGCCCAAACTAACTTTGTTCCACACACTTTAATTGATGATTAGATAACGTTGATGTTAAGCCTTTCAGAGATGATGATGATGATGATGGAAATGGTAAAAAACTTCTTGAAAACAATTGTTACGGAAAAATATATAAAAAAAGACTAACTTTGGCTATGCCGAAGTTGTAATACTCTTCACCCCAGAGGGTCTTGAAATTTAAAAAGTTTATGGCTATGGGTTAGACACTTATAGTGTCCAAATTTTTAGTCGATAGTACAAAAAACAAAAAAGTTTTTCTAATAAGAACTTTCATTTGGATCCCGGTTTGTATGGGGGGTTACCCTTCCTAGTAGTCCGAGGGTCTTGAAATTTATATGGTTGGTGGATATAGATCAGGCACTTATAGTGTCCAAATTTCAATAAGTTCAATAAGGCAAAACACAAAAAAGTTTTGCTAATAAAAACTTTAATTTAAAAGGGGGTTTGTATGGGAGGTAACCCTCCTGGTAACCCTAGAATCATGAAATTTATATGGTTGGTGGACATGAACTAGAAACTTATATTGTCCAAATTTCATTTTGATACGTCAAAAAACAAAAACTTTTTCTAATAAGAACTTTCATTTGGATCCCGGTTTCTATGGGGGGTACCCCTCCTAGTAGTCCGAGGGTCTTAAAATTTTTATGGTTTGTAGATATAAGTCAGAGACTTATAGTGTCCAAATTTCAGTTAAATAAGACAAAAAATCAAAAAGTTTTTTTAATAAGAACTTTAATTTAAAAGGGGGTTTGTATGGGAGGTACCCCTCCTGGTAACCTTAGGGTCATGAAATTTATATGGTTAGTGGACATGAACTAGAAACTTATAGTGTCCAAATTTCAGTTCGATATGTCAAAAACAAAAAACTTTTTCTAATAAGAACTTTCATTTGGATCCCGGTTTCTATGGGGGGTACCCCTCCTAGTAGTCCGAGGGTCTTAAAATTTTTATGGTTTGTAGATATAAGTCAGAGACTTATAGTGTCCAAATTTCAGTTAAATAAGACAAAAAATCAAAAAGTTTTTTTAATAAGAACTTTAATTTAAAAGGGGGTTTGTATGGGAGGTACCCCTCCTGGTAACCTTAGGGTCATGAAATTTATATGGTTAGTGGACATGAACTAGAAACTTATAGTGTCCAAATTTCAGTTCGATATGTCAAAAACAAAAAACTTTTTCTAATAAGAACTTGAATTTAAAAGGGGATTTGTATGGTAGTTACCCGATTCGTCCGATTCGGCTGATTCACGAACTTGGCCGGCGGTTGCTAAAAAGAAACCGATGTACAAAATTTTAGCTCTCTAGCTCAGAAACTGAAGGACTAGGAGTGCGAACAGACGGACAGACGAACCGACGGACAGACGGACATGGCTAAATCAACTCGTCTCATCGAGCGGATCACAAATATATATACGAGTACTTTATGTGGTGCGCGATGTCTCCTTCTGTGTGTTACAAACTTCATGACAAACTTATAATACTATTCACTAACGTGAAGAGTATAATGAAGGGAAATATAGAAGCTAAGCGGCAAAGTGTGGAATTTTAATGGAATTGAGATCATTCAAAGACCTTCGATGTGTGCTTTGTGGATCCCTTATTTGAATCTCTTTCAATGTAAGAATACTTTAAATTTAATTTTAGTCATAATAATATTTTTCAAGACCAATATTAATATATATTTGCCACAAAGCATGGCGAGTAGAATCTATTTATCCATGTCTCTCCATCCCACCGATCACCATTTCATCTTATTTTCATGATTTGCTCTCAGGTTTTTCTTTTTTCTGCAAAATTAATGGAAAAGGAATTTACTATTAAAATCAATTTATGTGAAGGATGCTATAATCTTTGTAAGGACCAAAGTTAGCTGTGTCATCAGATCCAAAAATTAAACAAATCAGTTAAATATTTCATATGACTCCCATATTATCCTCAGAGTTAACTTTTGCATTTTTAATGATGATGATGATGATGCTTAAACGAAACATAATAAATCGATTTAAAAATGAATATTAACAAAATATATGCCAAATTTTGGTGAAAAACTTATAAATACGAGATACATAATGATTGATATATAAATGACAATCGATCTAATTTTTAAACACACGTTCAAGAATCAATCAACACGAAGCAGCCACATTTTTTAATGAAGACACATATAATTTCACATTATTTTCTCCTATTTATTTATTTATTTATTTTAAATAATAATGAAGCTCTACGGTGTTGATATTATTGAGTAAATCCAATAAAAATATGTTAAAACATTGATCATTTGAATCAATGAAAAGCAATCGATATGATTTAGTATATCGCAGGACTCAGGATTTGTTTGGTCATATTCACAGTTGATTCATACGAGGGCTGCTACTTAAGTTTTGAGACAGACA
>JAWNKV010001048.1:0-54759 GCA_035041805.1 Amiota mariae | reverse complement strand
GGAAGGCATCGAAAGCCTGACGGTCTAAAACCGAAGTGCATGACTTTAACCACGCTAAAACCTTCCCATGTCCTATTGTCCCCCCACGGAACTGTTGTTAGATATTACGCCGGGAGGTAAGAAGAAGCATAACTTCTCAAAAGTTAATCAGTCCCAGTTCAGTGGGTAAACTATTGTGCTTTAACATTCTACAATCCTCTGTTAGGCAATGCAGAATCAGGTTGCGCGTCCATGCAGCAATTCTGAGGGTACTCATTATTGTAACTGTGGCTGGCTTTACTGCTTCCCAATTTGCTGGTGATTCGCACATGTGCGGCACAAGGCTTTCTATTGTGAGTGGATCACTCTTTCGTCGCTAAATCGTAGACCGCAGCAGAGAACATGGAGAATATCTGTCCGCTAAGCATATGCGTTATACAGACGGACAGACGGACATGGCTAGATGAACTCGTCTCTTCGCGCTGATTTAGAATATATATATTTAATGGGGTCTCCAATGTCTTCCTCTGTATGTTACAAACTTCATGACAAACTTATAATACTATTGGGTGAAGAGTATAAAAAACGTAACAAATTTTGATGAAATGTAAAAAGAAACTTAAATTAAAAATTGTCTTTATAGTAAAAACAATAGGCTAAAATAAGCCCAAACATACTGAAATCATTGGTAGTCTCCATTCCATTTCGCCTAAATCAGGTTAAAGTTCAATGCATCTGTAAACAAAAAATAAAATTTATGAATCCATTTATTGATCATATGATTAATGGAAGGGAACGATTATTAATTGCAATTAATTGCAATAACATTAATGGATTAATCGATTATTTTAGCTATAAATTTTAAATTATCATGAAAAAGAATATAAATACAAAAATAAATTTTTTACTCAGTAAAACATTGAAAATATTTTATTGAGTATGGAAATAAAGCATGTTACATTTTGACAAAATTAAGCTCAAAACAAGAGTTTTTCAACTCGACGACCGGAGCACTGAGGAAAAAGCTAAGTCTTGAGGATGTTGTAAGTCATCGTTTTTTCTTCTTCGCTTTTGTGCCGAAGTCTTATAGTGAGCCGCCCATAAGACAAACTCATTAACACCAGAGGAAGACTTTTCACTTCCACTCTCAATGCTGTCATCTGTATATGTAATTTCAGCCATTTCGCTTCTTATGTGCCTCATAACTATGGACAAAGCTTGGATTTTTTTGAATCTTCGATCTAGTAATGTTGATTTTGCTAATAGTAATGAATGTTCCATTTCTCCAAAGCGACAGTCAAATTGATTCAATATGTTTGTTTTTTATTTGTTTGCTACCAGATTTCATTACTTGTTGGCGCCCACCTACAATGAGCAAGGGGAATTGCTTGGCTTAATGTAGCTTATTTTTCTTCATTTATTTGAGTAGTCATGGCTTTCAATGGTCTCAATAAAGTGATTATTTATCTTGTTGAACTGAAATTCTAGTTACATGCATCTAAATTGGCATATGATTTTTGACAATTTTGTAAATACAAAGGAAGCGCAGTGAATCTTCTGAACTGATATTTTCTCATTCTTTTTTCCTCTTGTGGTTGTAGTAGAACAAGAAGTTTATAGCTCTGATTCAATGGCTACAAAGTATAGGAAAATCATGGTGAAATGAAATTTCTAGAAAAATGTTGCATGCCTCGAGCTTTTTCGTGGCCCTTTGTATGCGAAATTATTGAACACCAAAATTAAATCAATAATTATTTTAAGATTCACAGTTTATTTAGCATAAGGGAAACAGATGTAGTTATATGTTACTATTATTGTTATATGTGTTGATGTTGCTTATAATGTTGTTGATACTGATAGTGTTGTTGCTGACGTTTTTTTGATGATGCTAGTGATGTTGTTGTCATTGTTGATGTTACTGTTACTGTTAGCATTGTTTTTGTCTGCTAGTGCTGATGTTTCAACCATCATCAACATCAGCAATATGTGAAGTACGCATTGCGAACTCGACGAAATTCTAATAGCAACTAAACTAAGAAATCACTGAACATAGCATGAAATGCACCTGAAGCAGCAGTAAGTGAATCAACATAATAGGACTTTATTTGTACGAGCAAGACCTGCTATGATGACCACTGCTATATTTCATCATATATTTGATTTGCATAACCAAACACCTCTTTTACATAATACAAAATAAAATGTCACTCAAACCCTGGAATCTGGTAAATTTGAGTCTTTGGCTGTCTTATCAATACAGGTTCAATGTTTTCAACCCACATCTTGTGTTACCACACTAACCGGATAGTTGCTCTCCGAATCGAAACGAAAGCTACAAGGAATTGAGACGACAGTAGATTTTCTAGTTATTGAAAAAATTGCAAAAGGCCAACTGAATTTACTTCTGTGCCTCCTAAGCGCACGGATGGGATGTTCTAGAAACTATCGCCTCCTGAATATGAAATGATCTTAGTATTCTAACAATATAATACGCAAGGACATTCATTATGGCCTCTAATACCATCTTAAGAAAAAAAAACTCATTTAGACATTGTGAACAAATGCAAATTTAAAAACAACATAAACTAAAGAATGTAATCACTCAAAATTGTGATGATCACCCAAATGCTATCGACGAAAGTGCCAAGAGAACCGCGATTATCTACTTAATATTTTCCATATAAAAATTTGTATAATTTATAATTTATTTCAAATTATTGAAAAGTGACATAATACTCATTGATAATATTTATAGTATTTCCATAAGACATTAAAGAAATCAAAGATGTTTTTACCATTTAACATCAATAGATCAACTTGAATCTGATTTCTTGAATATTCAATACAAATGATTGTAAAATCGACATTTATTACAAAGAAATTGTTTTCAATTTATAAAGCAATTGTTAAATTTTCTTAATAGTCCCACTGTACTTATGAATATTTTACACTTTTGTCCCATTGTACTTAACGAAATTTATTGCCTACTACAATCGGAAACCTTTAAATTGTGTATATATAAAGAATTTCGAGTTTAATAAAATCAGTTGCTCTCGAGAACGGAGAGAGAAACACAGGAGTTTCAAAATTCAAAGTAAAAAAATTTTAAGTAACAAAATTATAAAATAAAGTAATGTTTAATATTTCGGATACTCATACATAATCGGACTCATTTGGAAGACACACATTCAAGGAAATATACTAATTGAAGAGATAGGGTGGGGTCAAATATAACACGTATAGAAGATGTAAAGTGGTGGTGTAAAGAGAAAGCAGAAAAAACCAACTCATTATGCATGTAAGTTAATATAATACGAGTATATTGTATATCGTTAATTTTAGAACCAAAAGTAACTCGAGTAACTTTTTCTAGGCACATATTGGCGCTCTTTGGATATTAACTATTAAAGCACTTGCTGTGTGCACATTAAGGCATTCAATGCCAGACTTTTTTTTACATCAACGTCAATCTCTCTCATCTCCTCCACAGTGAACCAAATCCTTGCCTGCAAATTGGTGTCGCGTTGTGGGTTGAAGTTGCAAAATTTCTCCTTCTGAAGTTTCCATTGGTTTTGGATTTTCTAATGTATATTTTATAGTTTATTTTATAGTATATTTTATAATTGTATAAATATATATATTTCTATTTCTTATATCACTGAAATATATTATATTTTGCACAGTTTTCTTTTTTTTCTTGTTATATTTAAGAAGTAAACAGATATGAGTGAGTTCACAGATATGATGATATTCACGCGTCTTCAAATGGATTATAGCGTCATCACACAAATACTTATTATCAAAACTAGTTTAGTGATTCACGTAGTAAACTTCAAATGAATTTAATAATTACGATTCATGAAAAGTGAATTTTTAGATTCTCAGAAGTATTGAACTGTTTTTATATTTCTTTTAAATTAGTTCAATTGATCTCCTAATTGTTTCCTATTTATATTTGAATATCGTATAATTTTTTAGCTTGTTAAATCTACAAAGTATTTCATGATTGTATTATGAGAAGCATAAGAACGAGACGAAAAAAGTTCTGATTCGACATTACTCTCAGTCACTGTAAGGCAAAGAGTCGCCAGTGTGAGTGTAGAGTAGTAGTAGTTCAATCTTCGAAATATTTAAAAGTATAAACCGTGTAAAAGTCACATTATATACTTACAATTGTTTTATTACACTATTTAATTAGGGATTATAGGCCCCGAAAAAACCAAAACCAAAACCTGATATTTAATATTGATATTGATTTTAGGTCGATCTGACCACGCCCACTCCCATGGGCGTAGTCAGGATTTCATCTTGGTGGACAAAATATATTTTGCGTGGTAGTTTAATGGTAATTGAAAAATCTGATACAAATAATGGAAAAATGCAAATACATAACAAAATGCAATTCATATTTGTTTAAATTTTTGTTTTTTCTTTTTTTTTTTTTTGGTTTAAAATACATATTCAAAATAACATACGACTATTATTTTTAAAATGGTTTAAAACATGGACATTTATTTTCTTCAGACTCTCCTTTACCATTTTTTTGTGAACTCACATAAGCCTAGGGATTAAAATAATTAACAACAAAGAACTCGGCACTCCCTTTGCAAGGGTATACAAAACACCAAAATATAAAACAATATTAAAATTTCGTACCATTAAGTCGAGATTCTCCCATTATTGCTCGCAGCCAAGTTTTTACTCTTTTTAAAGTACTAAAAGATCTCTCTATTGTTGCAGTTGTACATGGTAGAGCCAAAATAATATCCAGAGCAGTTTTAATTGTAGGGAAAAACAAATCGGCATTTTCCCAAACTTCACAAAGTTGTAAGTCTGATAGATTGCTATTATTTTTTTTTCATCCAAATGTTGTACCAAAGCTCTGCTTCTTGGTCAAACCCAGGCAAAGAATAAAATTCGTTCACTTAATAAAAATGATTTCAAAATTCATTTATTAATTTAAGTGATAAAAGTTTGATCAAGTTGGAAACCTTGGGGTCCCTCGCTACGCCCATGCCCACTCCCACCGCTCACAGAAAGTTCGGTATGTACCTATTAATAAGCATTAAAAGTATCGTCATATAATTTTTTAACATTATAAATGTAAATTAACAGTTTATTATGACAATTATTATTAAATAAACATTACCGAAAAAATGTTTTTTGTTAATAAAGAAATTATTTATGAATATGAATTGATGTTTTAATCATAATTGCTCTCATCTTCACTATCAGTGTCGCTGTGAAAATTTTAGTTGTACATAATTTTTGGCTCGCTTTTGAGCAACGCAAAAACTAGACATGAAAGGATCTGATGAGTCCATAGCTCTGTGAAATACATTGGTTATATTCTTAATTCGACTACTTTCCCTTGAGTGAGATCGGCGAACTTTTTTATAAAATTTCTTACGAGCTTCTGTAGCATTTTCACCCAGAGAACCAACGGCAAATCACGAAACCTCAGTTACTAGATTGCTAACCAAAAGCCGAAGTTTCAACATATTTTCTACCTAACTCCAAGAAATTACTGGAGGCTTAGTGGAATAAGAATAACTGAAACGGTAGCTCAAGTACCACTGCAATGTTTATTAATCAAGCAGTTCCGGAGTAGGTATACTGTCCTGGACAGTGGTATTTGAGCTAATGTTTCAGTTACTCTTATTCCACTTAGCTTCCAATTATTTTCTGTCATAGAGTTTTCCAAGAAATATTCCAGCGCTTTATCTAGAGATAACTGAGGTTTAGTGATTTACAATGAGTCACTGGGGGGGGGCGATTTTTTAGCTGAAACATCTGCAGCATAAAGTAGAATGTCTTTCTCATGTCCATTACTCTCTGATAATAATGAAGCCATCTTTCTTTTCGATCGAGATCCAGCTTCCTTATAGCTAAGAGTAGGACGACCTCTTTTTGTGAGCAATATAGTCATATTTTGTGAGAGCCAGTGTCGTATATTGCTTTGATGATATAGTGAAATTGTATTATAGTTCTTTACCAGTGATGCCTTTGTTTCGATTATTTTAGAATAAATCGATTATATTCTCGATTAAGCGAAAGAGAAAATCCGATTCAATTTATTCGTTAATCGAAAGAAAATAATCGATTAATATAAATTTGTCGATTAATCGTGATATCACTACTTCCAGGTGATTTGTTTCTAACACATCACATCACATTTCATTTTCATTTTAGACTACATAATAATAATTTACAAGGTCAATTAAATTAAATAAACAATTTATTATTTAATTTACTTTATCAAATTTTTACATATTTATTATGTTTGTATGTACAAATTTTATAAAGCAAAAATACACTTAAATTAACAAAAAAAAAAATTATCTCTACAAAAAATTATAATCTAATAAATTTGTATTTATTATCCATCCACCATCATCATCATCATGAAGTTTGCTTATTATTACTACTACTACTACTACTACTACTACTACTACTACTACTACTACTACTACTACTACTACTACTACTACTACTACTACTCCTACTACTACTACTACTACTACTACTACTACTACTACTACTACTACTACTACTACTACTAATACTACTACTACGACGACTGTGTGCGACATTATAAAATTGTTTTCAATTTAGATTTTCTTTTGTTTCAATGACGCACACACTCCATTCCACTTCTCTCCTCCCCACTACTTCATTCATTCCATGCAACCTACAGAATACCAACTACCAAATCGAATTATGAACCCACAATAATGTTATTAATAGGAATGTGAATCAGCTTAACAAAGAATCCAATGAAGCCCATAATGCAGAAACCGATGGCGGTGGCAATGGCAATTTTTTGGAATTCCTTGCGATCAGGTTTAGTGCAACGTCTGAGCAAACGAATTGAATCCTTTGCAAAAGCACGTCCGGGCTGAGCAAATTTGATGATCTTATCCATACTCTTTTGTTTAGAGTTTTACAAGTTATTTGGGCTAAAAAAAAAGAAAAGAAAATTGCGAAAAAGAATGAAAACCATTAGTGCACAGTCAATTAGAATTATGTAATTTTTATACTCTTCACGCAGTCATGCAGTTTGTAACACACAGAAGGAGACATCGGGGACCCCATAAAGTATATATATATTCTTGATCAGCGCAATGAGACGAGTTGATGTAGCCATGTCCGTCGGTCCGTCTGTATGTATGCAAACTAGTTCCTCAGTTTTTGCACCAACCATCTAAAGTTCAAGGCCCTCGGACTACTAGGAGAAGCATGATGAAGAGTATTGCAACTTCGGCATAGCCAAAGTAATCTTTTTTTTATATTTTGACTTTTACTTACAATGTTGCAGCAACTGCACACCACTGCCACCAAATACACAACAGCGGCAGCAGCAATTGATTCTTGTGAATATTTTATTTTTGTACTGCGACAACGATGACGTCTTTTTTTTTCAATTTTAAACAAAATTATTCTTACTCGTGGAGTTTGTTTTATTGTTGAGCAATATTAAATATTTCAATTCAAAATTTGTCACATTTATTTTTTGTTTTCAAATTAAATAAAATGCTTACTTAGTATTTTGTTTTTGTTTGGTAATCCTCAATTAAATGATTAAAAACACTTTTTAAAGATTTATTTTGTCTACAATTTGAAATTAATCCAACAAATAATTAAGTGGGCCTAGACAAGGTCGCAGGCTGCTCCAAGTTCATGATGTTCTACGGGGCAGCAGTATGGGTGAAGCGGCCTATGCTAGGATATCACAGCCCCCGGATGATATAAGAGCCCAAACGAGATGCTCAACACTCAGATCGTGGCAGACTCGCTACGAAAGGACGCTGGACGTACAACCTAATTCCCTACAAAACCGAATGGATCGAAGAAAGCATGGCAAAGTGAAATCCTATCTCACTCAGCTTCTGAGCGGTTCGGCATTTCTTGTGCACGTTACCATTGCCGTAACCCGTGCAACGAAGACATTGAGCACATAAAGGGTTATTCACATACTACTTCACACGAATTTCATGATTTTCAAAACCACACCAACCACCCCCGACTCCCGGGGTGTCACTCATTTTGCAGTGTTCTTAGGGCTCTATATAGGTCACAAATCCTAAAGACAGAGTTGGTAAACATTGATTTCGTTTAAAGTTTTGCGTTTTAATACTTAAGACTAACGAGTCCCTCTCCGTCACACAGGTGGTCACACTTCATTGGCCATATCTATATATGTAGTACGTCTACCCAGGAAGGATTTACCAGAGGCCACATGTCCTAAGGTATGGTCTTGCAATTGGTAGAAAAGAGCTTTCCATTTCAAGGGGAGTTCATCCATGCTTGCATGCATTACAAATAATAAAATATAATAATAAACTTAATAAAAAAAGCTATAATTTCTAAAGTTTTCATGGTGAAGTTCAATAGACCACTAGAGGTCGCTTTATATTTATGAAAGCTTATCAATCAATCAAAATGTGAACTTCTTCTTTTCTTTCCTTACTTACAATAGATGGCGCTCGCATATTTTGTAGCCATGAAAATACACTTAATCTGAAGCACTGCACTATCAACAATTTCACTGCACTGGTTATGCGCTCAGTGTTTATTAATTGATGGTAATTGATTCAGAACAAAAGCAAGTCTGTGTGTATATATAAGATTTATAAACTCTTTGGCATCATCAAAAAATATACGTATACTTATGTATACCAGATCTCAGTCTGAATCACTGCATTATCAACATTCCATTGCGCAACACTGCTTGTGTGCTCAGTGTTAGTTAATTGGTGGTGACAAAAGTCATAGAAATATCATCATTGTCAGTGTTGTATAATCGCCCAATTGTGTTGTATAACCTCACGCTCGGCAGAACCTATTGACTGACGCCACTCGAAACAACTAAAGCAGGTAAGTCAAAAGAAAATCAATAAAAATTTTACTTATTAATTTTAATGCAATAAATTAATTCCAATTCATTTATTTTCCAATTTATTCAAATTCAATTGACAATTTATTTAGCATGTCTGAAGAAAAACTAACTGGCTTGGCCAAGCACTTCAATGGCAGCACCATGAACGGCCGCGCCAATGTAAGTCATTTTTGTCAAGCAATCATTCAGCATCCCATAAACATTTATTTATGCATCTGTGTTTTTTTTTTTTTATTTAGGTTGCCAAGGCCACTTATGCTGCAATTGCTTTGATTGTTGCCTACAACGTTATGAAGCCCAAGAAGAAGTAAAGCGTCATCCATCATCAGATCAAAGGGTTATGCAAATTCACGCATCAACAACAACAACATGAGAGCAAAAAAGTTATTATCATAGTCATCAGAGAGACGAAGCGACTCATTTGGTGACAATTAATCTTATACTAAACATGTATATTTTTTTTCCTAATTTAAGTGCTTCAAGTGTCTAAACTAAAGAAAGAATAAAATATGTTATGTAATTGAAAAGTGGAAAATTTTTTGCTATCACTATGGAGACGCGTGTGTACTGTGCTATTAGATTTGCATCAATCGTAAGTTGGTTCTCAAGGAATATGAAATGTGAATGAAAAATCAACTCAATTAAAAGCATTAAATGCTTCTGAGATGATGATGTCTTGGATCATTCTTGTTTGCTTTGAAGGGAAATTTATATTATTAGTGACATTGGTTATGCAAAGACTTGCTCCTGCTCTTTCATTATCTAATCCACGACCTATTTAGGAATGGCGGCCGCTTCGAATACTGTTAGTTGTACTAAGTATGTTGTGATTCGCATACCTCAAATTCAAAGCAAGGAATAGGATCGATCAAACTAAGTAGCATGACTTCAAATTTGATTGTGGTTTGTCTGTGGATAGATGCACTCATGGGCATAGCCAGGATTTTGTTGGGGTCTTCGATGTTTTTCACAAAACCATTTCAAAACTTCACGTGTAATTTTATCGCCAGTTTCTTGTACCATTTTTCTGTATACACTTAATCAGTTATAAGTTGTATAATTCACAACAAAAAGTTGTGCAAGCAGTGGACAGGGACAATTGTACTGTATTGAGAAAAGAGACAAGCCACTTCATACGTTGCACATACTTAAATCATTTTGGACCTATGCATTCTACTGCCAAACCGACCATCCGGCTCGTATTGTGAGTGACAGTGACTACAACTGGTGTTCCGAGGGGCAACGGGCAGATAGAACGAGTTAACAGGTCGGTTTTATCGATTATATGCAAACTGTCCACGGAAGACTCATCGAAGTGGTGCAGGTTTATGCCGCAAGTCCAAAGAGCGATAAATTTACACATCCATTGCTCGACGAAGAGGTCGCCGTTCGAATTGATGTTTGGCGTCAAGATGCAAAACAAAGTCAGTGATAAGATTATTTCTATGCTTGAAGAGGAAGTAGTGGCGGATTTTGACAAGGAGAGGCAAAAATCAAATACTTCAGGCGCAAGAAATGTATAAGGCGAATTACGATAAAAAACGAAAAAGTTGTCTGGGGTACAAGGAAGGCGATTTGGTGGCCATAGAAAGTACTCAGTTTGTTCCGGGAAGAAAGCTAGCAAGTCGTTATTGTGGCCCTTACGAGGTCATAAAGGTGAAGCGAAATAATTCGGTATGGCGTTAGAAAGCAGCCCGAGTGAAGTGTCCAACGGTCACGTCAACAAGTTCTGACTTTATGAAGTTATGGAAGTGTGCCGAACATAACCAAGATTTGTTATCGTCTGGGTCAGACTCGGATAATCAGGATAACCGAATGTAAGTGGAGCTAGTGGGTCAGGTTGATCACCCTTGGCAGAAAGCGAAGAGTGAAGGATGCATGAAGGAATGGAGGGTAGAAACATAGTGCGCGCTGAAGCTGAAGATGGAAAAGCGCGAAAAAGCATGCACAAGGAATTATATGTAAACGCTGGAAAGTGTGCATAGTGCATGTGAAGACGAAGATGAAGCTGAGGCCGAAACGCAAGCTGTCAGCTTCAAACTGTTCGGTACTGTTTTTGAAACTGAATCGCTTGCTGCTCAGTGCAGTTTTTGTTGTTTTTTTTTTGTGTTTTCTTTTGAATTATTTCGTGTGTTGCTTTGCGTTAGAAAAAGCCAACAACAACAGTTTTGAGAACGAACACTGTGTGTTTGTATGCGACTTATCTAATATATGAAGAAAAAAAAAACAACAACAACATTGTAAATGATCTCGATTTTTATTAGTTGCAAATTTGTTGTTTTTTTTTCTTTTTTCCAATTCTCTTTTTCGGCGCCTTGCTGACGTCACTGCACACTCATCGCTTGCTCGCAATGCAAGCAATTCGGCTTCAGCTTTCGGTTTCGCTTCAGCGTGCACTATGTTTCTACCCTAAGTGTCTGACACATATAAACGAACCTTAAAAATTTTTAAGAACCACTCGGACAACTAACAGGAACGTGAAGAGTTTTACAACTTCGGTACATTTATGTATACTTATTTTTTTTTTTTTTATATTATAGCAACTAACAAAAGTTCCTTCCTCTCACATGTAGTACTCAAAGCATCTAATGATATTTATGATTGCATTCTATATTCAATGATAAAGGTTACCAGAAGGAATATAACCGACAAACATACATACATATGTATAGTATTCCTTCCTACGAAGGAATGCTTCGGCGGTGCCGTAGGGATTGAAAGGGGCTTGAGGCGATAGGGGGTTTTTTTGGTCGGTAGGTTAATGAATCCGACATAACTTTTGGCGCGGGTCATAGGTATCTTTGGAAGATTTTTACCTCCTTGTTTCGCACAACAAAAAAAAATTAAAAATGTAGTATACGTTTTGATCTAAGTATGTCATTCTAAGTACTAAAATTAAATCAAATCGAAGTTAACCTAGTCTCTTTTGATTTGATTATTGATTTATTCATTTTACTTACATACATATTTTGGTTCCTCAACGTAAATTTTTTGTGCAAAATAATACACAATCAAAATTCCAAATATGTATGCGAATTTTAAAGTACCAGCAAAATTAGTTGCTTTAAAATTTTACGGCAATAACGTAGACTCTGATGAAATGATACGTGATTTACCAAATCTTGTATGTCCTCAAAACGTTAAACTAAGAAGAAATGTTGCTGCAACAGGAAAGAAATTAAATGCAAAAAAAACTAAACGGAAAAAAGATGTACGAGCTAAATACAAATATAAGAAATACCACAGTAAATTCTATGTTAGGCATAGGAAACGGGTAGCTCGCCCAACCCGGAACTTGAGGACTATGAGGAAAACACACAAACAAGGCGGTTTTAAGCGCCATTACAAGCAGAAAAAGGTGATAACCCACCACAGAAACCGCAGAAATGACAGTTTAAAGCGGAAATATAAATCGTCTAAGTCGAAAGCAAAAAAAACATATGTGCAAGCAGCTGGTAATACAAAGATGTACAGGAAACAGGTTCAAGACGAAAAAACATTAAAGAGGCCTCCTAATCACTGTCAATCAGAATCAGCCAATCTGAAGCAGAAGCTGAAAGCCGGAAATGGTATGATATCTAGAATAGCAAGCTACTTAAAACGGTGTTTCCGGAGATCGATGATTAAAGAACCAGCAAAATCAAGTGCTGTAACCGGCAAGAAAAATCACAACCGAAAAAGCTGTTAACCGTAAGTGTAACCACAAAAAGTAGTACATAGTTACAGATATCAATATGCATTTACCAATATTTATAAATATTTTTCCAATAGTAAATCTCAGGATATCGTGGAACCGATTGTGTCGATTGTTGTGTTATAAGCCCAGTTGAACCATGAAACTTGTAAGCACATATTCACATTTGGGGACATACTCGTACATATATTACGTTCAACGAATTTCATGATGTTTGCAATCCCCTTCCCCATGGCACAGGTGGTTACATTTCTGAGACGTATGTATATGTTTCTAATAGTAAGTTCTGAACTCACAAGTTCATTACCATTTAATGTTTATTCCGGAAATGCGCAAGTCTTACTGCAAAAAAAAAAAAAACAAAAAAAAACGGACAACCACAAAAAGTAAGTAACCACAATAGTCATAGATTTTAAATTACACTTATCTATCCATATATTTTTACAATAGGAAATTCCATGATGACTCTAAAAAGACCCCTCTCATTATGCCATTTGATAAGGCTTCTTGCCTTTTGGTTTCAAGTGACAAGCATTTCTCAAATTTTAAGAGTGTAAAACTTTCGATCAATAACATTTCGCAGTAAAAAAATAAGGCTAAGTCAAAATTTTTAGTCACCAACAACATTTTATCATCCAAATAGCTATGAAAACCCAGAATTCGACTCGCTTTACCCAGAATCAGCGAACTCCGATCATCATTTTACGGAATTGGTCGTTCGAAACGCACACCTCAATACACTGAATGGGGGTGTTCAATTCAACACTGGCTGCAACACGTCACATATTTTGGATTATCAGCGGGAAGCACGCCGTGAAGCAAATACTACGCCAATGTGTACACTGTTTCCGACATTACCCACAACCATTCTGTCAGCAGATATCGGATTTACCTTTATATCGAGAGAATCCACCAAAACGTCCATTGGAGTCGACTATACTGGGGCTTTTGAAATAAAAGCATCACGATTCCGTGGGCATCATAAATACAAAGTCTATATTGCCTTATTCGTTTGATTGGCAACTAAAGCCATACATCTAGAAGTGGTTACCGGACTGTCAACCTAACATTCTCTGTGGGCATTGGCACGTTTCATCGGACGTCGACGAGTCTGTGACTGTGGGACAAATTCCATAGACGCCGACAAATCATAGGGGCTGTAGAAGCAATTGTTCAAATAGGAAATCTGACAGGAAGTAGTTCCTATACTCACCGCAAGAAACATCCAATGGCATTTTAATCCCCCCACACAGTCCCCAGGCCATTATGCCATTGACTGCTTATCCAGATGACCTAACTGTACACATGCCAGATTAATTTTTAGTTGGTGAAGCTAGCAGAACCGACATCAAAAGATAGTTCGCTTAATACCCAATTTCTAGAAGGTCAAAGGATGTTAAGGCAGTTCTGGAAGCATTGGAGTGCAGATTGGCTATCGCACTTATAATCGCGACCTAATTGGCGAAATGAAACAAAGAATTGCCGAGTCAACGATGTTGTCATAATCAGGGATGATCGCGTCCCACCACACGAATGGAAGCTAGGCAAAATTGTGGGGCTTCATCCTGGATCGGATATGTTGGTACGAGTCACTACCATTAAAACGCTCTCTAGCTTATACAAGCGTTCCGTGTCGAAGATGTGTAAACTACCTATACCGAATTAAAGTGAGCTTGGAGTCAAATCTATAGTCTGTTTCACTCGCACACATACACTCCATAATAAACGCTTATTTCGTTTTCAGAAACTGAAGCAGGATAACATAATTTCTGGTTCTTAATACTGGTCCCAGTACATATTGGGGACAACATGTATGGACGTTAACTACAATAGTGTTTGTTGTTTAACTTTAGAACAACACTGCAATATCGATAAATTATCGGAATCCTAATCGCTGACATCAGCTGATCAGCTGAAAATCATTGCAGAATCCAGAATCCAGTCAACAACAAATCAGATCTTCACGACGACATGATAGGAAATTTCATCCAGGCGGGACGAGATACAAGAAAGCGACTTGATTCAAGTCCCTAGAACCAACCATTGGCTCAACATTGAAGTAGGTCAACAACAGATTCGCCACAACATTTTTGTCGGGGTAGTCACCCACACTTTGAACAACACTGGTCTAAAGAATAGCATTGATCTTTGTCTTTATGGACCTTGACTCAGAAATCTGCGTTTTATCTTTTCACAACTATTTTACTCCATTCAATAAAAAAGTAGCAGTAGTCTTATACTCTTCAAGCAGTGAATAGTATTATAAGGAGACATCGGAGACCCCATGAAGTAAATATATTCTTGATCAGCACGACTAGACAAATTTATCTAATCATGTCAGACTGTACGTCTGTTCGTGGGCCTGTCTATAAGTGTCTGACCCATATCCACCAACCAAGTTTATTTCAAGACCCTTGCTATCTTGTTAGGCGCATCCAATTCTTTAAATCCAAAAAGTATACGACAACAACAATTAACAATTCTCTAATTTAATCAAATGTAATACCTATTGATACATTTTTTGTTCCTTACTTTATTGCAGATAACCGGTTCTATTTCTTTTATATGATAGATAAATGCAACTATATTGGAACAAATTTCAGTCCAAAGCTGAATGACTGAATAGTAGCATGTGAGCTTTGAAGAACCACAGTTCACCACTATGAAATTTCATCTATCTACAATAAATTATGAATATGATTAAATTTAAACACAAATTATAAAAAGAAACAAATTTGTTTTTTTTTTCTTTTTTTTCGTTTTCTCGGTTTTTTTTAGATAGAATTAAGTTTATCCTTATAATAGATTTTCTTTTATAAACTTAATTTTGTGTGTTTTTTTTTAATTAAGTAATATGTTCTGATAAATTCATGTTTATATTTTGTTTTTATCCTTCAACGATGTCTTTAGTTTTTTTTATTATTTATTTTATATATATGTATATGTTTTTTTCATTTTTTTTTATATATGTTTATATATAATTTTATATATATAAATAATTATCAATTGCGCTGCTATTTTTTTAAAGAGTTTTATTCCGCTTTTATTTATAAATTATTCGTTTAAATTTTTCAATTTCGTTTTCTTCTTCGAGCTAAAAATATTTAAAAAAAAACTTAACGCCTTTTTGTTTTAAATAATAAAAAATTATTTAATAAATGTTACATACATAAAACGTTTTTTATATTATTAATTTTACTTAAAAAAATTTGTTTGCTATTTTTCTTTTTGAATAACTAATATAATAATAAATATTTTTTATATATGTATATGCGTGTAAAAAAAATTATTATTATATATATATAAATGTTTATTTTTTTTTTTTTTTAATTTTTTAAATTTTGTAAATTGTTTTTGAACTTGAAAAAAAATATTTCGTTTTTATCATAATTTTTGATGCTTTTTTTTTTAATTTTGAAAACATTAATTTGTATCCATTAATTGATTTTTAATGTAATTTATAAAAAAAACAAAATTTTTGAGTTTTTTACTATATTAAAATGATATTTCTTTTAATAAAAAAAAAACATTTGAATTTATAAAAGATTTTTAAATAAAAAAAAATTAATATTTGACTCAATCATAATGTTTATAGGTAATTATGGATTAGCCGTCATTTAAAACAAAATTCAGGCAAATTATCTACTCTTTGATTGACTGTTCTAGTTTCTTAGTGCAACTTACAATTTGAAATGTGTGTGCAATGGAAAATCTGAAGTATTTACTTATTCTATTTAAGCATAAAAATCTTCTCAAATCTTCTACGATTTAGTAAAATAAACATCTTAAAATATAATGGACTGTGTTATGGGGCTTTAAAGATACCCTTTGGTTTAGTTTTGTTTTTTCAAAATTAAAAATGTATATTTTATAAGAATTTTGTAGACATATGTAAGCTTTATTCGGTAGACAATCGAGGAGGAGGAGGAGGAGTAAGAGGCCTTATTAATGATTAAGCAACTTGATGAAAGCCGGCATAGATCAGATAGTTGGGATCCGTTCTAAGTAAATGTGTAATAGCATAGTATACTCGTATATCCCTTAGGTTTTGAGATATCAAAGTAAATCTAAATGTGATTTGGTTGGATTTTCTTCTTGAATGATCAAATTTCCGAAATTTATTACTGACTTTTTGTCAAAAATTGAAACTTTATAAACAATTTGGGTAATCGAACAAATTGTTTCCCTTTGCATTGTAGAATTTCTAGATCAGAAAAGTGAGTTATTTCAAATGAGTGCCTTGGTCTCTTGGATGTACTCAACATTGATTAGTACAAACTCCAAAAACACAAGCACAAAGTGGGCATTTTAATAAACCAAATAGTATTTGTAAGTCCCACAAACATATAACAAGTTTCTACAAACCCATGCATCATCGTCATCAATTACATACAATTACAGCGCCTTGCCCTGTCCTGCCCTTTTTGAAGGTCCATAAATAAAATTTTAATAAATCCAACCTTCACCTAGTACATGAGTGAGACATGAGTTCAGCTATATGTCCACCAAGTGAGCCAAAATATCCATGATGATTAATAATTAGTAAAAAGAAGATTAACTTTAGTTATGCCAAGGTTGTAATACTCTTCACGCATCTTTTATATCATCTGATTATTGTTCTTAGTTCATGTTTTGCATGAGATGAACTCCTCCTAGTGGTACGAGGGTCTAGAAATTTACATAATTGGTGGATATGGGTCAGACTCTTATTGTGTCCACAGTACAAAACACAAAAAAGATTTTTCTTCCCAGTGGTCCGAGGGTCTTGAAATTTACATGGTTATATGGGATATGGGTAAAATACTTTTAGTGTCCAAATTTTCCGTCAATAAAAAAAAAAAAAAAAAATCTAATAAGATCTGATCTGGGCTTGTATGGGAGGTACCCCACCGACCCCTAGTGGTCCGCAAAATTTCATCGCTCTAGCTCAAAAACTGAGAGACTTGTTTGCATACAAACAGTCAACCTGACGAACAGACGGACATGGTTACATCAACTCGTCTCGTCGTGGTTATCAAGAATATATATTCTTTATCGGATGTCCAATGTCTCCTTCTGTATGTTACAAACTTTATGACAAACTTATAATACTATTCACTGCGTGAAGAGTATAAAATGACAAAAAAAAAAGCAAAAATAAAACTGAAAATTGAAAAACTAATTAAAAAAAAAACAAAAACTTAAAGAAAAATCAACAAAAAATATATATACATATAGTACAAAATAAAAATGGTCATGGACTTTAAATGGTCTTTAAAATTAGTAAAACAAAATATATAATAATAATAATATTTAGCCTTAAAGAAAATGTATATACAAAAAAAAAATATATATATATATATAAAAAATATATATACAAATACAATAATTAATTAATTATTTAAATAAAAAAAAATAATACGGTTTCATTCTTCTATTTACGATGCTTATCAATTTTTGTGGCAACTTCTCTGCTCGCCTCGCTTTACCCCTTCACTCTATTTCAATTTTCTTCTATCTCATATCTATTATTTATTTTTAAAAGACATTTTTGTTTTTAATGTTTTATTTTTAAGTTAATTTATATATATATATAATTCCGCATTTATAATTGAATAAAAATGTGTAATCAACACATTGCCGATGTTAATTTTAGTGAATTTATTATTTCATTCATTTTCTTTTTTAATTTTTTATTTCAATTGTTGTATTATTTTTATTTTATTTTTTTTAATTACGTTTATTTTTGCCTTTCTAACATTTCTTTTATATTTAATGTGTGAAATACGTGTATGTATGTGGTGTTTATGTATGTATAGAGCAGCCTATTTCGTTTATGATTTTCTACTATGCGTAAACGTTTTAAATTTCATATTTTCATATATTTTTTAATTAGTTCTTAATGTTTTTTTTTTTTTTTCATCGTTTATTATATATGTTTAGACATACATATATACGTATTTTATTTGTTTGTTTAGTTTTTATCGATCGATCAATTTTATTGTTTTGCGCATATCAATGTAAATATTTTTATTTTTGTTATTTTTTTTTTAACGAATTTATTAATTATACTATAATAATTTAATTTTTTTTTATATTTTTTGTTAATTATATTTAAAAGATTTTTTGTTTTCTTTTCCTTTCTGACACATTTGGTATTTTTTCAAAAAGAATTTTTCTTGATGTCATGTAAATATTGATATACGAGTCCTTTTCAGCTTGGAATAATTTTTTTTTTTCATATATATATGTAATTATATATTTTATTTTGTGTATGCAAAAAATTCATTCAATTTTTCTTGTTTTTTTTTTTTTAATTTTTGCTTTCATTTCATATTTTCTTTAATAATTTCTTTTAATTGTTTTGTATACCTTTCACAAATGGTGTAAATAGGATAGGATTTATCACTGAGATCCCACAAAGTAAAGTAAAATCTCTAGTCGTTGACATCTCCCCCAAGTGGACAACTCTCTTGATCGAAAAAATATCTAAAATCCTAAGTTATAATATGTTATTAGAACAAAACATATTCCAGTGGGTGGACAACTTCATTGAAACCGCGAGGCCGGTGTCCGCCCATGGGAGTTTTTACTGTATATGGGAAGTGTGTGAAGCGATAAGGACTACGAACTGAAATAATGTTGCTCTCATTTGTTGTGATTTCCAACTAAACTGTGTTTGACTTTTGGGAATGACAATTCTGATAATACTATAATGTATCCGGAATATACGTATACATATGGTACATATATGATGTACGTAATTACCAAAGTTTGTATTGTATTAAAATTTTTATAAGAAATTTCTAAGAATGATTTGAGAAAATATCAGTCAACACACTATGTCCAAAGATTGGACCTTATTACTATATACGAAAATATCATCATAATGTATTTCATAAACTTTCAAATGATCTGCTCTAAAATTTACTATATCTTTAAGAAAAGTCTTCATTTTTTCACATTTCTGGATGTGAAAGGTATATAACCGTCGATAGAACCGAGGTTTTATCTATCTCTCTCTCTCTCTCTCTACTATAATTACTTCATTTATATTGCGCACTATTCTTCTGGCATGTATGTCTATATATTACCCTCACTCTCTGTCTCTCTCTCATTGCCTTTTTTCTCTCTCTCTCTCTCTATCTGTCTCTCTTACATTCACAAATCGTCATCATCCTCATTGTATGCAATCATTATAATGTGAATGGTATATAGACTTTGCCATAATATTTGAATTGTATCGAAGGTCCCCATAAATTAGTATAATAGTTAGAGTTATGGACCCGATTTCTATGTTTTAGTAAAAAATTGTTTCTGGATTTTATAGGACATTTTGAGAGAATTGGACAGTTTCACAAACGATTTTAAATGGATTCTTCAGAAAATCGCATATGTACATAAGATTAGACATATAAATTTTTTTTAGAAAAGACGAAACTTTAATCTGAGTTTGGATAATGTCATGTTGAGTTATATGTTGTGTTAAGTCGAAAATTAAGAAAATCACATTGCAAACTGTAGGGTTAACTTGCTTGTCAAGTAACTGATAATCAGATCTGTATGTCCCATAACATTAGAACATTTTTTTGCAAGATACCCGAGTTGTCGACCTAGTATCCCCTATTCCGCTTTCTATGAAGATTTATTCTTAAGTTTTCATTAAAAATTTTAAGTTTCTAGAGATTATAGGACAATATTTTAACAACTATTATTTAAAACCCAAGAAACGGTTTATTATATGCAACATTGCACACAAAATGCACACGTACGGATATACAATAGTTTTTCTAAACCCCTACAATTTAGACTGCTTAGGAAATTATAGCCTAAACAATGAAGATGATGATAATATAAACGTAGAATTTAATCTAATAAAAAGAGTTTCTTGAACCTTTATTAGAATAAAGTGTTATCCCATTCAATAATGCTAATCTCCTGGAACCGAAAACCAAGGAGCTAGCAGGCATGCAGTGAACGAATAAGCCAGTCGTTATTGTCGCTAGGACAATCGGACCTCCAAGCTTCTACAGTTTAACAAGAAAAAAAATTCATATCATGACGGGAGTCTTAAAGGGGCATTGCGCAATCGAATTAAAGGATGCATGTTCCACATCAAGATTTCTGTTGCAGTTGTGAAGATGATGAAGAATCAGAAATTAGAATCAGGGGAAAAACATTCATTTATGATGTGAGCAGTTTGGCAAAATTGCTATTAGGGGCCCTGGCTTTGTTCGTGATTACTTTAGTTTGGATTCAGAGGCTGAAGAAGACTACTGAGAATCACTAGTTATACCTTACCAATAAATTGACCAAATCCCTTTTTCCCTTCTCCCTTTTTTCATAAACAGGCAGACTGTTAGGCTTCTGGGTAAACTTGCATTTGGGTAACCTTACCTAAGACTTAATAATGGTTGATTTTAAACCAATTTTCCTAATCTTCTTTACTATTGTAAATCGATCTCAAATTTGATGATGCAACTTAAGAGTGTGAAGAGTATTTAATATTCTTATTCTTTCATAAATAAGATGACTTCTTGTTCTGTGCTGTTCTGTTCTCCTCCTTCGTTGAAGGGCCTACCAAATTCCTACTACGTTGCACATGTCAATTAATTTCTGAAGTAAAAATCTCAAAAAAAAATCTAGTGCCCCATCAAAAAAACATACAATAAAATAAAATTAATAACATAAAAATTAATTAACTAATTAAATAAAAAAGAATTTCATTTTTTGTTGGTTTTTTTATATCTTTTATAAATATTTTTGTATTTTGTTGTATTTTTTTTTTAATATACTATATATATAAATTTCTCTTTTTCGAAACATATTAATTATTTTTTTTTTTTGTTTTTATTATTATTTTGTTTTCTTTTTAATTACACAAAAAAACGAGAGAAATTAAAAAATAAAATTAAATTTTAAAAATAATGCCTTCCTCAGTAGTAGTAGTAGTTTGTGTAGTAGTAGTATGTAAGTGTATTTATGTATATATATGTATGTATATGTGTGGGTGTGTGTGTATTTATATATAGAAAAAAATAAACATTATTTTTTAATTAATATTTAATAATAAGAATAATAATATGTAATTATAATAATAATAATAAAATGTAATTTAATATTTAAAATGAATACATAGTTTTTGTTTTTATTTTTATATTTGATTTTTTAATATTTTTTTTTTTTTGTTAAGTTTTTCTTTTATGAACATTTTTCGTGTGTGTGGTTGTGTGAGTTTCTCTTACACAAAAATTACTCTCTCTCTCTCTCTTAGTAGTAGTGAAAAATATTTAATTAAGTGAACAAAAAAAAAAAAAAAAAAATTACAAAATTTTAAAATAAAATTAAATTTAATCATATATGTATACTTAATAAATGAAGTAAGCTAATAATGGTGGAGTTGGTGGTACATAGATTAGTTCATTTTAAAAATATGATTGGGATACAAAATTATAATAATAATATTAATAAACTATTAAACACTTTACTGACAGACTTCACTCGACTCGACTCTGATTCCCTTTATATTTTCTTCTTGCCACAGATCATCTTTAATAACATTATTATCATCATCATCACCATTATTATTATTAAGAAATTTATAGCAAATTAGGAGCAGCGCAACATCATCAGGTGATAATGCTTTAATAATAGAGCACAAATTCTTCTTGTTGTTAATCAAAGTCATGAATATTATTTTGAATCATTATTTTTGTTTTTTTTAAGTATTTTTTAAAATTCTACGATTTTTTCTGGAACACAGTCGTTTGTTTTATTAATCAATTGAAATAATGTCTCTTTGTTATAAATTTTTTCTTCTTTCTTTCCTCTGATCTTTGATCTCTTCTTCTCATCTCATCATATTTCATTACATTTGTGATCTCTCGATTTTCGAGTTTTTCCTTACTTTCTTGTATTTTTAAAAAATTTTTCACATGTTCTTCCCTTCCTTCCTTTTTCTTTTCTCATAATAATTTTTCTTGTTTCACTCAATGTCTATTCTTTCTTTAGTGTCTATATTTTTATTTTATTTTTTTTTTAATTAAGACTTGTGTGTATGTGTTTGTTTGTATTTCTGTTTTTCTCTTCTTTTAGTTTATAATTGATTTTATTTTCATTTTTAATTGTTTAGTTTTGAAAATTCTAAGTTTTGTTTATTTTCCTTTTTATATTTTTGTTTTTTTTTTTTTTTTTTTAAACTTTATTTATTAATTATTATTTATTTATTTTGTTTTTAATATTTTATTTTTTATATTTCTTCCTCTGTTGCCGTTGTCCTTTTATTAATTCATAATAATAATTTAATATTTTCTTCTTGCTTTTCCAATCTAAGATTACTTAGCTTTCTTTCTTCCTTCGCCTGTTTTTTGCTTGCTTTGATTTTTTATTTTTTTAATTTTAAACATTTCTTTTTTAAATATATGAGAATTTTTATTTAATGTTTGTTTTTTTTATATATATATATATTTTCCCATCATCCTTCATCTAATCAAAACAAATCGAATGAAATTTATTTTTTCTTTTCTTTTGCGTAGTTTTTTTTTTTTTTAATTACAATATTTTTGTTATAAATTGCATATATTTAAATATATATTTTTCTTTTTCGTCTGACCAAGTGTGTGTTTGTGTGTATCTATGTATGTATCATAATATTGTATATCTTTCTGCTTGCTGCCCTAGATTTTTACTTTATAATTGCTGTTATTTGTTCAAGTTGTTGAGGAGGAGTAGGAGAAGAGCTCAATCAATTTCAGTTGTGATTTGCTAGTAAAAAAAATAAAAAAACAAAAACAATTAGTATTTTATTATTTTTGTTTTTTTATATATAAAAATTATTTTTGTTGTTTTTTTTTTTTTTTTTTTTATTATGTTATGATGATGAGAAGAAAAATTTCAAGAAGATTTACAGGCATTAATCACACAAAGGAAGAGAAGATTTAGAAATTGAAAATAACATTTTTTTTTATTACAAATGAAATAAAGAAAAATTTTATCTATTAAGAATAAGTAACATTTTAAACTTTAATACATAAACCAGTTAATCAATTAATCATTAATTTAGGAAGGACGCCCCCCAAAGGACTCGGTCAGGTCAATTCGTTTCTGATTTTTTATTTAGATTTTTCACATTTAAAACTTATTTATTTAGATACAAAGAAAAAAATTGATTTAAAGATTATTTAATATTACATTAAAAGAATAATACAGTAGTAGTACATACAATAGAGAAAAAAATCGAAATAAAATAAAAAAAAAACTCTATTCTTAATTCAAATTTAATAATTTTACAATTGTTTTTATATAATAAAAATTAAGTAAGGATGTTGAATATTTAAAATGTTTAATGTTTTTGGTTTTTTTCTTATATAAAATACAATTGTGAATGTAAATTTGAAAAAGATTTATACAAAAAAAAAAACAAAAATAAACAAAAAAAAAAATAAATAAATAAATAAACAGCTAAAATTGGTTCGATGAGAGTCCAAAATTTCTTTTTTTGGTAATACTATACTACTATGTACTTTTATACTTCTATAGACTTAAAGCTTTCATCATCTGAATCTGAAGTCTTTCTAGTTTGACTTTTATTTCGATTTTACCAAACTTTATTACATAGCTTAGCTTTTTTTATATGATCAACAACAAACATGTTTATGGAGGATTCGATCTGCCTGAAATTTTGGTATATAATGTTTCTTTTTTACATTGATTATCTATGTATCTTATTCATCCATCCATCCTCCTTTCACAGTTTTTTTGCAGCAAAATTTCTATAAAACTTGAACTGAACTGAACTGAAGCAGTACTGAATAAATCTGAGATATATAACCAATTTTGTCATATATAGTTGTAGTTGTAGTAGTACATCATCTTATTTAATTTTTTAAATATGAGATTTTATTGCAATATTATCGATGATTATTTATTCACATCGCATAGTAAGTAATTAAATCAAGACACTTAGAATAGTGACTTCCTTTCTATGAATAGGATGAATAAGAGATCAGAGATTAGATTAAAAGAGTCCAACAAAATCATTAATCATTGATTTTCTTTTTTATAAAATTTAAATTCAAAACTTGAAGGTTTTCGATAAACTCTTGAATCTTCTTGTATTATACTACCCCCCCCAAGACTCTCGACGAATCATCATCCATCTACACTCGACGACTCAAGAGACGCGTTGCGTTGCATTGTAAATGAAAAGAAAATTAAAATAAAAATCGATTTCAATCGAATTTAAGTAGTATGTGTTGTATGTATATTATTTTTCCTTTATTTTTAAAAATTTTTTTTTTTTTTTCCTTAAATTTTGTATTATATTCTTTTATCATTATTATTTAATTATTATTTCCTCTCTTTTTTTTTTTTTGTTAGTTTAAGAACACAAAATGCAGAAAAACAATTTCTTACTAAAGGGGGCGCAGCTCGGCTCTTCTTATTCGTTTTTTCTTAAATAAAAATTAAAAAAAAAAAAAACACAAAATTATTTTTTATTTTTATTTTTTGTAGTCTTGAGTGACGACTACTTCTTCCTTCTTTCTTTTTCTTATTATTTTGTTTTTAAAGCTCTACTGCCCCTAAAATTTAGTAAATGTGATTTGCCTAAACTAAATACACTCGTTCTTTTTTTACCGTTAATTTTTAAATTACATATGATTTTTATGATTTACAAAACATTTTGACAAAATTCTATTAGAAATTATAAGTATGTATATATGTATATATGTATAAACTAATGATCCACTTTTCTTCGGGTTTTTTAGGTTTAACTTACAATTTCGAAAAACGAAAATGAAAATTATAAAGAAATTAAAAGCAAAAACTAATCTAAAATAATAGCAGTATGAGCGAGCGAGCGATCTCGAGAGAGACAGAGAGAGATAATGAGAGACACAGATAGAGAGTGAGTGAGAAAGAGATAAAGAATTATAATAGAGAAAGAAATCAAACATGATAATGAAAATTATTATATGATGGTTAGCTATTTTCAGGAGAGTAGAGGGAATCTCGTGTCATCTTTCATGTTTCGTTCGTTCTTTCGTTCTTTCACTCATTAATTCTTTCTTTCTTTCTTTCTTTCTTTCAACAAAATCCAATTTATCCAGTATTTTCTCATTTTTTTTTATTATTCTTCTTAGTCCAATAATTTTGTCCAATATTCAATTCAAGTGGTGTTTGTTGTTGGTTGTTGTTTGTAGAGGGTTTAGGTAGTCTTGAGATTTGTTTTGTTTTTTGTTTATATTTTGTCTTTGGAAGGTTCAGATGCTTTCAGAACGTTCAGATATAGTATAAGTTACCTCGATTTGAGCCATTGCCGGCATTATTTGCATAGTATGGCTTATTCATTTGTTGTTGTTGGGGCGATGGGCCACCATTATTATTACCGGGAGCAGAAGAATTAACTCCAACTACATTGGGACCACCAGGGCCACCAACTTGTGCGCCAACAACGCCGCCGCCGCCACCACCATTAATGCCACCAGGATTTGGAACAACACCAGAACCGGCACCGCCGCCTCCACCGTTGTTAGGGTTGCCTTGACGCATATTTTGTGGACGTTGCTGCTGTTGTTGTTGTTGTGACGCTTGTGGATGTTGTGGATAGTTATTGGGTCTTTGTATTGGCGCTGGATAACGTCCTTGTCCTCCATTATTACCGCCAACACCATTACCACCACCCACAACACCAGGTCCACCAGGTGGTCCACCAACGCCATTACCATTGGGTCCACCAGCTCCTCCGCCACCATTACGTCCTAATGAATTCATATTGGGTCCACCATTGCCACCACCGACAACACCACCACCATTTCCACCAACACCAATAGCATTATTAGCCCGTTGTTGAGCTGCAGCCGCTGCTGCTGCCGCCGCCGCTGCTTGCTGTTGAGATTGTTGCTGTTGCTGTTGTTGCTGCTGTTGTTGTTGTTGTTGCTGTTGTTGTTGCATCACTTGATTTTGCAAGTCCCACTGCAAAAAATTACCATATGAAAATCTGTGTGCCATGGTGGGTGTGTTGTTGTGTTGCATTGTTGTTGCTGTTGTTGTTGATGTTGTTGAATTTATCATACTTACACCGCCATAGTTCTTATGATGCGGTGGACTTGGTTGTGATTGCACTTGTTTGACTAATCCCAAACTCATGTCTGTGCTCAGTGGACTCTTCAGTTGTCGACCCATCTGCATGTTGTTCCACAACAAACATTCAAACAAACAAACAAACAAACAAATAAATAAATAATAAAAAAAAAAGGCAAAACGAAAAGAAAAAAAAAAAAGAAAAGAAAAGGAGGAAGAGAAAAAGAGATTTTTAATTGATTTAGTTAAAAAAATCCTCATATAGAACAAGAGATTAGATTATTAACAATAACATACCGAATCCTGTAAATGACTTTGTCCTTGACTATTCTTCATGTATGCCGCTGCAGCTGCTGCCTGTTGCTGTGGAGTTGGACCACCCCGAAACGGATTGATGGTAGCCGCTGTCAGCAGTTGAGAGTTCATGAATTGCGTATTAAAATTTCCCATTGTGTGTTGTGCCGATTGTGGTCCGGGTGGGCCACCGGGAGGGCCATTTGAACCAGGCGGCGGTGGTGGGCCACCTTGATGTCCTGCATGTCCACCATAAAGACCAACTGCAGCAGCTGCTGCAGCTAGACCATAGTTTTGTGCACCGGCACCAGCTCCTTGGGGTGGTGGTGGTCCACCACCATAGAATGTCGGACCATTGGGGCCACCAGCTGAATTCGAATAATAACTATTCGATTGCATTTGATGAGCACCGGGTGGTGGTCCCGGAGGTGGTGGACCACCTTGTGGATGTTGGGGTGGTGGTGGCCCGGCATAAAGATTCATATACTGTTGAGCAGTTGCGGCAGCAGCATATGGTCCGCCAGCACCGCCGGCACCTCCTCCTCCACCAGATTTTGAGCCAATTGCACCAATTTGTTGCGATGTGGGTGGCCCAGGTGGCTTTGCTGACGGCACCGATGACATCATATTATTGGAATTTGATGATATTATTGTGACGGCACCACCGGCATTTGGATTGTTAAGCTGCTGGGAATTTGGATTGCCGAACGGTGATGGGCCACCACTAATACGAAATTGTGACGTTAAATTGGAATACATGTCGGGTGTGGGTGCTGCCGTTGGCGGTGGTGGCGGCATATTGGGAGCTGTTTGCATTGTATAAGCATTGAATGCACCATTGGCTGCACTATAATGTCCAGGGAAACTGTGCGCTGCTGCGGCGGCGGAATATGCCGGTGAGCGGCTTGAATGATCAAGCGAATGGAATGGAGCATAGAGGCCGGCACTTTGGGACGGCGGTGGTGGGGGCATTTGCGATGAATTGAAAACGACAGCCGGTGGACTTGGTATCGTTGGTATGCCGGTAAATTGAGGCGATGCCTGATAGAAAGGTGCAGCAGCGGCTGCTGCGGCAGCATGCAATTGTTGTTGTTGTTGCTGCTGTGCAGCTGCAGCAGATTGTTGTTGTTGTTGCTGATGTTGCTGCTGTTGCTGTTGTAAGCTTGGTGGTGGTGACATACCCAAACCACTAGCATGATGCATTTGCTGCTTAACCTGTTGCTGTTGCTGATGCTGCTGTTGCTTTACCATATCCGAGGGGTGTTTCAATTGCTGTTGCTGCTGTGATTGTTGTTGCTGTTGAGCAGGACTAACATAGCCACCAACTACTGCATCATCTACGCCGGCACTACCGAATTGTTGTTCCAGCGTTGCCGCATCAAATGGTGAACCATGTCCATAAGCATGTTGCACTGGACCGGGTGATGACAAAGGATGATGTTGTTGATGGTGTTGTTGCATATGTACTGCCGCATTGACTGCATAATGTGGCATCTGTTGTTGTTGTTGCTGCTGTTGTTGTTGTTGCTGCTGCTGATGCTGTGAGGCTGCCACTGCAGCAACAAAAGAAGCAGCTGTCATATGTGCAGAGTTGTCTACTGCAGCTTCGAGCGCAGCAGCTGCCTGTTGTTGTTGGCTTTGCTGCTGCTGTTGTTGTTGATGTTGCTGCTGCTGTTGTTGTTGTGTAGCTTGTTGTTGTGCCGCCGTCTGTTGTTGTTGTTGTTGGCTCTCTGCTGTCATTGGTGAAACCGTTTCCCAAACCTTCTTAACACTAGCGATCTTCATATTAAGATCTGCCGTTGAGATAATATTTGTTGTTGCCTGTTGCTGTTGATGAGCAGCAACTATACCAGTTGAACCTGACGACGACGACGACGAAGAAGCCGCCACCACTGTCGATGCAGCAACAGATGTATGCTGCTGCTGTTGTGGTGACTTAATATTGCTATCGCTTAACCGTGCATCCCCACCAGCCCCTGTACCAGCTCCAGCTCCATTCCCATTTCCACCGCTACCGCTACCGACTTTTATTGTTTCCGCCGCCGTTGTATCAACGAATGTAAAACCCAATTTCATTTCTGAATCATCACCTGTTGCTGAGGCTTTACCGCCACCAAAGGTCATATGTGACAGAGCAGTCGACAGTGTCTCCACTGTACTGGCTGTCACTACCAAAGATTCAGTTGTACGTTGCTTAATGCTGCTGCTGCCACCACCACCAGATGAAGTGACAGCTGCTGCCGCCTGTTGTTGCTTGTAGTTTGTATTTTCGAAAATAATTGTATTCACTGGAGCACCATCTGTGATCAATAGACTGCTGCTACTGCTACTGGTGCCACACAAAGTTCCACTGCTAGGACAAACACCAAGAGTTTTTTCATTGATTTTAAGCTTGTCCGATGATGATGTGGTGCTGCTGCTACTGTTATCGACGATGCCGCCGCCAGAACGTTGTGTTCGTGCACCACCAGTTGTGTCTTGCTTTTGCTGAGCAGCACCAACCTGTTGTGATTGAGTCTGGCCACCACCAAGTCCTGGCGGTGGTTTGGACACTTTCACTGCTGCTGCTGACGCTGTTGATGTTGGCGATGATGTTGATGTGGTTATGGCTGCACCAGAAGCAGCACTAGCCGTTGTTTCTAATTTCTTGTTGTTGGTGACTACCAAAGATGATGTGGACACCATGGGTAACATGCCACCACTGGTCATGCCTCTCTGGTCTTTACCAGTATCTTTTTTATCGGACGTCATCACATTATCATGTATATCACTTTTGTTGCCACTACTACCTGTATCCTTGTTGCTGTTGCCACCACCAAATGGTTTAGATGACGCCGTTGAGCCATGTCGTTTATTTGCATTATCATCAATGCCAATACTGCTGACTCCGCCTCCTCCACCACTTCTGGTCATCATTTGAGTAGGACTTTGTTGCTTGGTATGTGTTGTTGTTGTCTTCTTGTCATCACCTGTCGATGAAGATGAAGAAGAAGAAGATTCAGCATTAGCATTTGTACCTTTAATCTTATTTTGTTTAGTTATAATATCGAAATCACCTCCACTAGTAACAGCATTTGATGCATTATTATTTTCCGATTCCGAATTACGTAGCATTCTAGAATCATCATAGCCACCACCACCACTCGCTTCCCGTCTTCCATATTGTCGTGTATTCGTCGATGATCCACGCTGTTGTTGGTTGTTGCTACTATCATTGCTACGGCGATAGCTTGTACCATGCATACCACGGTCACCAATATTAGCGCCACCGCCACGTCCACGTCTGGAAGGTTCACCGCGTGGTGCAAAACCAGTTTTTGTGTTGCCGCCGCCGCTACTTCCGGAATTATTGGCACTACCAGTACCAGCAGTAGAATTGGTGCCACTTGTGTTGGTTCCTCCATGCTCTTTACGCATCACTTTGGGACTACGTTCTGAACGCCTGTTGTTGTTGGTGTTGTTGCCGCTATCATCTTCAATACCTTGTTCTGATTGTTCAGATTCACTGGCAAATGGTGGATGTTCATTGCTATTACCGCCGCTGCTGCTGCTACCATAGAAACTACGTCGGCCGCTACCACGACTTCCCCAATTGTTGCCGCCTCCATTTCCATTACCATTACCACCACCAGCACCACCATTGTTGCCACCATTATTATTATTACGACTACCGCCACGATAATTGCCACCACCACCACTAGCATAACTGCGACTGCCATGTGACTCACGTTGATCATCACGTGTACGTGACTGACCTCCGCCACCGCCACCACTTCGAGAATTCGACTGACGTTGTGGCTTATTATGTGACGATGATGATGTTTGGCTGGCTGATGGTGATGAGGAGCTTGTGGCATGCTGCTGTTGACCTCCACCGACACCAACATTTGTTTTATCATCAATTATATCCTTTTGTTGTTGCTGTGTTTGTTTAGTGACTCCAGTTGTAGTTTCATTTATGTGCTGCTGCTGCTTATCATTAGCATCAGAAGAGCAAGTTACAGCTGCGACTGCAACTGTGCCGGCAGCAACTGCCGTTGATGGCTTCTCATCGACACAACGTCTCATTATTTGTGTAGGCACAATTACTGTTTCACTCTCACTAGAACGTTGTGATGATAGCATCATGTGCTGGTGCTGTTGTTGCTGCTGCTGCTGGTGGTGTTGTTGAGTTTTCAGCTTCTCAGTTTCCTCACTTAGACTGGGTTGCTTGCTGGGACGTTGTAAAATTTTTATTTGAACAGATTCATGACTGTGATTCGATGAAATACTCTCTTCGCGATGTCGCTTCATTTCGGCATCTGTTTGTTCAGCCCACGATGAAGTTTGGTGTGGATCTGTTTTGTTATCTCCGCCACTTCCATATTTATTATTGAATAATGTGTCATCATTTGAAGATACACTTGTCTTTCGATGTGAAGTTTCCGAAATGCTACGTGACATTGATGATGATGATGATTGTTGTTGGACACGTTGCTGTTGCTGCTGTTGTTGCTGTTGTTGAATAAAATCATCACGAAGACCGCGCCCATAACGTTGTTGACCAGCATCGTCATCTTCACGTGCACTATCATGACGATTACGTCCATAATTACCATTGGAGCCGCCACCACCGTTACCACCAACACTACGTGTATATATAGAGATGCGTCCATTATTAGTGCCACCACCGCTGCCATTACCACTACCACCTCCACCACCACCACCACCACTATTGCCACCTTTTTGGGCATAACGTGTATTCGAAGTTGGATCAAATGTGGAACTGGCTGAAGATGATTTCTCGATGCCACGCGTTTGATGGCCATTGCCACCACCACCAGGATGATGTTGTTGCTGTTGCTGTTGTCGCTGGAAACGCGGTGGTAAATTCGATTGAAAGTGTATTGAGAATATTGGTTTGGCACCATAATCGCCATTGCCACTAGATGATGATGATGATTGTTGTTGTGGTTGATTGGTTACTCCACCACCACCATTGTTTCCGCCACTTCCAGCAATACTATTACCAGCACCACCACCATTGCCACCACTTGTAGATGAAGCTGTACTACCACGAGAACGTTCATATCCTCCTCCACCGCCACTTCGTCTTTGTTGCTGTTGTGCATCATCTTCATTCGAACTACTTACAATTTGCTGTTCACAAGTAGCATTAGTTCCTGCTATTCCTCCACTAACCACATCACTTGATGATGTTGATGATGTAGCAGCTTTCTTATTATTCAATTTCATTTCAAGTTCTTGTAACTTTTTGGCAGCTGCTTGTTTTCTTTCCAATTCTCGACGCTCTTCTTCCTCTTTACGTTGCTTAACACGCTCATAGACACTGGCATCTAATGCGATACCACCACCACCACCAGCAGCAGTGTTTCCACTACTACCACGATGACCATTTTGATGATGACGTGTCACCAACAATATATCATCTTGCTGATGTAGCAGCAAAACATCACCACCAGCGTTTAATAATTCACGTTCGGTACTCTCCTTACTTCTTTGTTGCCATATGGCAGAAGCAATGACAGAGGTTGATGAAGAACTAACACCACCACTTCCACCACCATTAATATTGCTGCCAACCTGCTGTGCGTTTGTATTCAATTGTTTACGTTGTTCATTCTGAAATACCGCACGTTCATGTTGTTGTTGTTGTTTTCCACCACCACCATGATGATGAAGGCGCTGCTGCTGCTGATGATGGGCTGGATGATGCTGATGATGATGGTGATGATGATCATCTAATGCTGTCACTTCATCATCTGAGAATGTCAATCTCTTTGTATAGTCAAAATCATCATGCTTAGTCCAACTATCATCCTTTGCTATAGCATTCAATCGCTCCAAATCCTCTTCACGTATGATGGGTCTTTGCATTTGTGCTATTTCTGAATCAACAGTAAAATCTTTATCCTTGCGATTGCTGGTAACATTACTGCCGCTGCCACCGGCGCCGGCGCCACTGGTTGTTGTTCCTGCTGTTCCTGTTACCGATGATGATGATGTGGCTGTTGGTGAACCAGCACGTCCACTACCATTTGGTGCTACTGCACCACCATTATTACCAGCAACGCTGCTGCTACTACTATTTGTATTAGGAGCAACAGCCGCAACAGCACTTGTGCCACTTATAGATTGTGGTGGTGACGATAATTGTGGCGGTCGCTTTGGTATAGCAGCAGCAGCTCGAAAACCACTTAATGCTGGTGAAGCTGCTGATGATGACTGTGACTGTACTGTTGATGCGACCATTGTTAAGGTTGATGATAGAATTGCTGCATTAACACCACCACCTCCACCAGCAGTCGATGATGATGATGTTGATGCTGCTCCGGACAATGCTGACGACGCTGATGCTGACGACATAAGGCGTCCTCCTGCTGAGTGATCTTTATTATTTATAATGCCATTTTGATATTTGGGCGGTGATTTCTCGTGACCACCAACGCCAGTTGTTGTCAAGACATGGCTAGTGGTTGTATTGGTAGTGGTTGTTATAGTTATAGTTGATTGTTGTTGTTGACCAACAACACCACTACTTGGCAGTGGGGCACCGCTGCGCATGAATGATGGCATTAATGATAATATCGGTAATGGTACTGAACCGCCACTACTCCCACCGTTACCACCACCACCGCTTTGGTTTTGTTGGTGGCCCAGGACCAGTTGGTTCGATGAGTTTTCGGCAGCACCTTTGGCTGCTTTCTCTTGTTGTTGCAACCAAGCGGCAGTGTCGTTTTGAGGACGTAGACTGATGACTTCGTTGAAATCCCGTTGTTGATGATTTTCGCCGCCGCCGCTGCTTGTGTTGTTGTTGTTGTTGCTGCTGCTGCCGCTTACATTTAAACTTGCGCCTCCTCCACTGATGTTGTTGTTGTTGCCAGCTCCACTGCCACCAGTACCACTGTTGTTGTTGTTCGCATAACGATAAGTAGCAGCATTGCCACCGCCACCACCTCCACCATCGCCGCCGCCTTCTTCGTTGCCATTTCTGTAATTGTTTACATCTCGATGATGATGATGGTGATGTTGTTGTTGTTGCTGCTGCTGTTGTTGATAATGATGCGAATGACTTTGATAATGATGTTGACGACCACCACCACCGCCGCCGCCATGAGCATAATCTCCAATGCCGCCACCACCACCACTGCCACGTTGATTGTGATGATGATGATGTTGTTGCTGCTGCTGTTGTTGTTGGTACTGCTGCTGCTGTTGATGATGATTGTTTTGATAATGATGTTGTTGTTGATGGTGATGATATTGTTGTTGGGTTTGTTGATGGTGTTGTTGTTGTGAGTGGTATGATTGCTGCTGCTGCAGCTGTTGTTGTTGCTGCAATTGGGCAATTTGTTCTTTTCTTCTCTCGTTTTGCGCACTGTTGGCGCCTCCTCCGCCGCCGCCACCACTGCCACCACCAACAATTGTAGTGCCATCTAATGTTGGAAATTCGTATTGGAACTGTGCACTTTGATAATGCGGTACAACTAAACCACCAGATTTGTTTGCATTCAAATTGCCACGTTCGTTCCCAGTCGTTACAGCAGACCATGTTTTTGGTGAATTCACGTGTTGATTACTATGATGACCAAGTGTACTATTCCTCAATTGTATGCTGCCACTGCCGCTACTGCTATTAATGGTATTACCTCCTTGTTGATGATGATTATTATTACCACCACTCGATAGATTCGTTGAGTTATTTATTAGTTTGCTGCCAACTCCACTAGCAGCGTTTAAACTGGGAAAATCTTTATTATCTGTGGTTGTTGGCGTTATATTTGTGGCTCCTCCTCTGCCCCCTTGTTGTTGCTGCTGCTGCTGTTTAGTATTATGTTGATGATGGACGTTAATTCCTCCTCCAATGCCGCCGCCACCACCACTACTACTACCGCCGCCGCCGTTATTATTATTGTTAATATTTATTGGATGTTGGCCGCCTGCTGCTGCTCCTCCTGTTGATGATGTAGCCTTATGTCCACCACTAATGTTTTTGCCTTTTTTCATTATAATTTTCCAAGAGAATAATAAAAAAGAAAAAAAAAATAAACGAGAGAAAATATACAATTAATTTTTCAGTTATCGAATCGATGTGTTTAAAAAAACTGAGACTTTTGTTGACTTTAAATTTGATTAAGAAACACTTGACACTTCTTTCTATGACAATTTGTTATCCTAACCCAATTCTTCAAAATCTCTTATTTTATTTCATCATAAATAAATAAATATTGAGAACACAATAAATCACATGAAACCACAACCATAATCAAATGACGACACGACAACAACCACTGATGAGACATCAATCAAAATAAACTTTAAAACTTTGTTTTCATCGGTTTCATTTGATGCCTTTTTTCAATTCTTTCATTCCACTGCATTTCAATATTGAGAATTGTTGATGACTGAAGATCATCAACACAACAAATGATCTATTGATCTAGGTCCAGGTTCCCTAACTAACTAAGGTTTCAAAATTTAGAATGAGTGTTTGTTTTCATCTCGTATATAATAACTTTTTCCATCATCTCTTCCTCCTTCAATTTTATATTTATATTGTATAATATAACAAACTAATGACCGATTAATTGACCTAGGTCCGGTCTAGCCTAGGGGTCCTATAGTCGCATATAATATCATTTGACTAAATTTTATATTTATTTAAGAGTAACAAAATTTAAAGATTAGATTAGATTATATTAATGAACAGGGCAAAACCAAATAACCTAGTAACTGCGGCTACCAGTGGGCCTTAGCCTATTATGACAATCCTCGTAATTACAGTTCCTCCGATATTCATGCAGAACCTTCCTAAAGAGGCAAACCTACAATTTCAAGTTCTTACTGGAAACCCAGATAGCAGACTCTGTGGAAACCAATAATATAGTCTTACTTTAATTTCTCTTTCTATCTTTAAACGTTTGTCTCCCTTAGGACTCTATATACATACGTAGGTCACAACGCCTAAATATAGTTGGTAATAATTTTTCGTTTAAAGATTTTTAATATTTTAGATTTTGACATGTGACGTCACAAAGCTTATGACAACCCCTCTCTCCATGGCACAGGTAGTCATACTTTGTTGCCCTCATCTAACGTATGACGTAATATATGGATGGCTACTTAGCCCTTGTATAACTCCATGGCAACCCGCTAAATGGTTCTGACTCAATGAGGACGCTAGCAGCACCTTTTCTGGCATGTTCATCTACCTCTTTGTTCCCAAGATACCCACTATGTCCAGGAATCCAAATTTAGAGATAATGTGATCTGTAATCTGATCCTCAATGTTTCTTCAAAGGAGAAGGAAGAATTCAATTCAATTTAAAATATTGTTGCCTCTGTATGGAGATGCAGCATCCAGATATGGAAAATTGCTGCTAAATCCCAACTGAAGAGACTCTCTCTTGCAAAACAAAAACATTCGACAGGATACCCATGGTATAGATACTCTTAATAGAGACATGAATCTGGCAGTAGTTGAAGACTTTATAATGGACATAAGAATCTCGTTGGAAGGGGAGATGTAATTAATAGGCCCATGCAAATTAAGACCTCCTCAATTGGTTCCATCATAATTCAGGTTCCCTAATCTTCGACGAGGTCATTAGTTGATTAATGTTTCTACAGAATAAATTTTTTTTGGAAAAGTCACTAACAATACTACTTATCTTTAATTTCTCTATTGGGATTAAAGATTTAAAAAAATAAATTTGAAAAAAATCATAATAAGGTAAATCTTCATCTTTTATCTGATCTGATTGTCATCTTCCATGGTTGTTTATTTATTTAATCAATAATTGTGCAATTGTTGAAACTTTAAGAGGATGCTGGGTAAGGGTAATTTTATATATCCAAAACATTCTAAGCCGCACACACCCATATTGAACTATGTACTAGTCAAGTCTACATGCAAGAATTGTGATTATAAAATGGACAGTTATTATAAATCCATAAACATTTTAATTTTTGTATGGGGAACTGAACTGAACTGAATATCTCTTCCAATAACCAAAGAACTCTGGTTATAGTTCAGACATACATATTATAACATTCTAGTGTAATTATAAGTCTAGCATCTATTTTAGGGGAAAAAGGGTCGTTGTCATCGGTCGTTCTATTCTATACATACAATTTTAAAAAAGAAAAATTTTGAATTGTTTTATGTATCCATAACCTATGAGAATTTTTACTATACCATCATTTAAAGATCTTTACTATTCTCAAATAGTATATAATTGAAAAAAATTATGGAACGAATTAAGACTGATTTGTGGCTGATTCTTTATGATTATGTACAATAAGTATATAATGTTAATACATATATAATTTCTCTCTTCTACTCTACTCAGTCTGACAAATCAGTGTTTTCCTAATCGAAGACTAATAGTATGTAATGAGGAAGATCACAGAACAGTATTAACATTAAGTAGTATTTTATTGTGGGTATTACCTTCAACGTTTGATGCTGTTATTGTTAATGATGATGTTGCATTTAAACTGTTTTGATTACTCGTTGAATTCGCTATAGCGGCTGCTGCTGCTATTGTTGTTGTTGTTTCAGCTTTCAGGGATGGCAAATTGGCTGGTGGTCGCCTTGCGGACGGCACTTTACCCAAACTTTGCATACCATGTTTACGTGGCACTTGATTCTTTTGTGCAGATGGTTCACTTGTATCGCCCTAAAACAAAAATTTTAAAAAAAAAAAACAAATAAATCAAAAACACAATATAACACAAAGTTAGATAATTTCATTCTTTTAAATCCTTAAAAAAAAATTGAATTTAATTTTAAAAAATTAAGAATTTACTACAACTACTCACACGACTATTTTTGTACATGCGATTTATATCCAACGCTGAGAACTTGGGTTTGGCATTTCGCTCTCCCCTACTTCCACCCAGTGTACTCATGCTGCCAGAAGATCCTCATTAGCGTTAACTGCCTCCTTGCCGTGTCTACTTGCTCCACTTGAAGTGAATAAACACTTCAATATTCAATATGGTTTTTTCTTTTTGTTTTTTTAAAGTTGTTTTGTTTTAATTTTTTATTTTGTTTTTTTTTTTTTTATTTATTAATTTTTGTTTTGTAAAGATTTGCAATTTGGGGAGTGGAGTGTTGTGATGGGATTTGGGTCGTCAAAGGCGGTGCCGGAATGAATGTGAATTTAATCAAAATTTATAGTAGTAGTAGTAGTTGCGCAAAAAAATGTTTATAGTAGTTTATAGTTTTTTTTATAGAGTTTTCAGTTTCAGTTTTCAATTGAGGTTTTTTGTGTTTTTTTTACTTGTTGTTTTGAATAATTGTTTTTAATAATAAATTTATTTATTATTCTTATTAATGTTGCTGTAGTTTATATTCCTTTTTTATATAAAAGCCACTACAACAACAATAAAATTTAAAAAAAGATGATATTTGTTTGATCAAATTTTTTGTGCTTCTTTATAGTTTTTTTGTTTATCCTTTTTTTTTCAATTTTTTTTTTTTTTTATTATTATTTTGTAGAGATGATGACCACCCGATGACCTCCTTCTTCTAATTCTGCTTTTGCTTCACTATTGGAAAGATGTGAATGTGAGATATTTTGTTTGTATGATGATCCTTTTGTTGATCTGATCTTCTTAATGCAATCAATCAAAAGACAAGAAATGGTAATGTAATCCTTGTTTATTAGATGATGTAGATGGTGATTTTATTTTACTGTCTCCTTCTCCCTCTATTTCTCTGCTTTGTATTCTTCTGCTGGTGCTGCTTCTAATTCTTCTTTTTTGTTCTTTTTTTCTTTGTGTCGGGAGAATTTTTTTGTTTTGTTTTGTGTTCAACTTCTCGGTACTTTCCGCCGTAACTTTGTTTTTCTTTCTTTCGATTTGTTTGTTTATTATAGACAAAACAAGTAATTATTAATTTTTAGAGAATTCTTCAGTCTTCTAAATATCTGCAAATATATAAAATAAATATACATAAATATAATTCTTATAATACAATATTTTCCTATAAAATGATGATGATGAATATTGTTTTGGTTCAGTTCATGTGAGGAGCAACCGCTGCCGGTACGCTCGCTTTTAGTTTGAATTAAATGTCTTTTATATGCTTAAGCGTAAGCGAGATAGATATTTATATATAAGCACAAGAAACACATTTATTTTTTAAGTTTATTTTGCAGCAACAAACACAAATTTTATTTTTTTTTTTCAAATTCAATTTTTGCATTATAAGAGCAACAAAAAAGTCTACTTATCACTTTTAGAGAATAGTTTTACTTTATATGTATATTATTTTAAACATACGAATGTACTGCATACAACTCTTCACTCATTCATAAAGTTAAAATTATCCAAACAAAAAAAAAAAGGAAAGTATGAATGCAAATCAAAAAATAAAAGGATAATATGCTGGCATCCTCAAATGCAATGCAATGTTTAAATGCATACAATAATAATACATGAAATAAAAATTGTGATCAATTGCTTGTTCTCCCTCAACTCAGTGAGTGTCTTTTGGCTCTCTCTCAGAGACACATTTTATTACTCAGTAGTAGTCAGTACTCTCATTAGTTACTACACCTGCACAAACGACCGACAACCGACAATGCCGCCGTGCACTCATCGTGTGTCGTGATGTGGTGCATTTTCAATGTTGTATGCCTCCCCACCCACCTCACGATGCGATGTTCTCCTATTCTCTTAATTCAACTCCATCGACCACTCATCATCACACTCATCAATAACAGCAGCAGCCTAGGCGGCTACATTTGACTAGACAACAAACTGCTGTTTTATTTGCTGCGACTGTGACTGCTGTTTTGCTGCTATTGAAACTTTAGGAGAGAAGTTAACTACATACTACCACAATATCAAAAACAATTTCAACAAATGCATACAACATTGTTATTTTTTGTTGTTGCTTTTATGATTGTACATTTGGTGATTTTTTTTGCTCTTTTTTCCTACTCTTTTTGTCTATGCCAAACGCATCTGTATGTTTGTTGTTGTATGACAGACAGACAGACAACAATATACATTCATATGTGTTGATATATATTTTTACTGTTATTTAATCAGAAAGTGTAAAATTTTATATTATTCATTTTAATTGCACTTTTGCTTTTTTCTTTTCCTTTCTTTTTGGCTTTTTGTATTTTACTTTAATGATTGCACACTAACTAAACAGACACACACACACACACAAAGTCGCACAAAAACAACACACCACACAAAGAAACGACAATAGACTTTTTCATCTTCATCATCAGCTTCTTGTGCCTTTTCTTTGATTCTGATTCTTCTTCTGCTATGATCAATGTAGAGCCGTAACCGCCGGAGCAGCACTAGCATGCGGCGGCGGCAGCAGGAAGGTCGAAAGAAGAAGAAGAAAACCACGACAAATCAAAGAAAAAAACAACGAAAAAAATATGAAAAAATAACGCGAAAAAACAAGCGCCGTTTGCCGATGTCGCCGCCACTCTTCGTTGTCGTTGTGTTGTAGGTGTGTTTGTTGCTTTTGTTTAGCTTGACTCGATAATTTTTTTTTTTTTTTTGCCAATTCTCGGCTTACCCCGTCGTCTGTCTGTCTGTCTATCCGACCGACCGTCCGCCCGTAATCATAATCGTTATTGTGTTGTATATCTAAAAGAACAACAACGTCGTTGTCGTCGTCGTCGATGAAATGAAAGAGGACACAAACACACACGAAACACGAGAAAAGCGCACCAACAAAAAAAAAAAAAAAGAAAAAACAACGAAAAACCCACGAAAAAAAATTATGAAAAAAAAATCTACTTTAACCTTTTTTTTTTTGTAATTTTTTTATTGTTTTAACACACACACAATTTAGATTTTGACTTCTTTGTTTAATTTTATTTTAAATAAATTTATATATATAATAAAAGATATTGAAATGTTTTCAGTTACACTTTTAACTTGGATTTGACACAAACTGCAACGACGACGACTTAATATTTCTCAAACAAAAAATCCAATAGAAATTTTCGAATTTTCACTTCGTATTACGTTCGTTCGCATTTTGCTTGGCAGTCATTCTTTTGCTGTTTTTTTCTTCCTCCTTTTTTCTTATTTTATTATTCGCCGTGTTATTCATGCAGTGTTGCCATACTGTTATTGTATATAATATCGAAACAGTGTTGCCCAATCTTACTTTTATCAACAACAAAATATGCAGGTGAGCGATCACCAAAGTTGTAAGATTGTTATAAACACGAACCACAATACTTAAGATCTCATATCATGATATATGTTTATAGGCATATGACATTATGCCATATATACCTTACTAGATCAAATCATTTATTCTTCACACTCTAAATATCACTCACAAGTGATCGATCTAAGCTTTGGTGGTGTGAGGTTGATTGAAGTTCTATTGCTTTCTTCTTATTTATTTATGTATCATCAACAAAATGAACCTTTCAATCTATCCAATGTGTAATTTCTTTTATATTAGTTATCTGTTGTATATAATTTTTAAATTTACTTCTAATCATTGTAATGTATAAAGTCTTTATTTCTCCCTCTCTGTCTTTATTTATATACAAAATTTGTTAGTGACAACAAATAATAAATAAAAATAATTATATATTGACTGATATGAAAGATGGTTTCAATCAGATGGTATCTGCTTATTAAATTCTTGTTCCTCTTATTCCATTTCTCAACTAGAAATCTTTTGATATTGAAGGATATGGCAACACCGGAGAGAAACATGCCGTACAAAAATCAACGAACCATGCACAATTTTAAAGAGAGAATCGACTATATTAAGCATGTTGTGCACAATATAGTGTTGGACTCTTTCGCCACAAGCAACTACCCACATAATACACACACACATTCATACATATAATAAATGTATATCAGTCACTGTCTCATGTAGCGAGCGCGCCGCAGTTCGTTGCTCCCTCTATGCTCTTCTTTCATTCGTTTTTCGTACAATTAAAATTTTTAATAATTGCAAATTTCAATTGTTTGTTTGCTCATCAAATATAGATTTCATAACAACAATAACTAAAATTTATTCAGAAAAATAATTAATTTGTATAGTCTTGTCTTGCCTGATTACTCTTTAATGGAGCATTAATAATACAGAGTTTCTTCAGTTTTTTTTTCTTTGATTATTTCTTTCGTAGTTTAAGTATATGCCTTTTTTCTTATTTCAAATCCATTGTCTGTCTGTCTGTTGTGTGGTTGTCCGTTTGCGTCTATTTGACGTCTGCTCTGTTTTTCTGCTTCTTCTTCTATACATTTCATACACTCACTCACATCGTTTTATTCTTCGTCGTAGCCACCGTTGCCGCTCTCAATACTTTCGACAGTGTAGTAGCTGCTGCTGCTGCTGCTAAAGCTGATGATGATGCTCCCCTCTTGAAAACAACCGCACGCTATTCTTTTGCTCATTCAAACACTCGCACTCGCGCACTTACTCGTGAACACACATACACTCTCTCTCTCGCTCTTAATATCTCTTGCGCCAACAACACACTTGCATGCACTGTGTATGCGTGTGTGTGTTGCGTGTGTGTGTGTATGAGTGTGTTGTGTATTCCTTGTCACGTCTTCTTTCTTGTTGGTTGGTTCTCTGTCGTTTCGTCGTTGTCGTTATTTTTTTTTTGCAAATGACAGCGGTTGAAGCAATGGATGAAGAGACAGTTAGATTTACGTATAATTTTTTTTTTTTTTAATTTTTTATTTGATTCTTCTTTACTACACAAATTAAAATGTGGCACCTCACACTTTATTTAAAAATTTCTTTTAAAATTAAATAAATTTTTAATTTAATATTCACTTAATTCTTAATAATGTGGTTAAACCAAAAGATGATGCATGTAAATTATTACCGCTTATGAAAATGCGTGTTTCGCGACGCGTTCTCTTCTCCGGGTTTAATTCTTTTTTTTATCACTTTTTAAAATAATTTGACATGTGTTTTTTCTTCTTTGCTTGCACTAAAGAACGCACATTTAATTATTAAGTGAAATTTTGTAATTATTGTTATGTAGTTACTTAAAAAATAAGACAATTAATTTCTACTAATGTCGGTCGGTATCTCTCTGGTGGTGGTCGGTTGGTCGCCCGCACGAAAAAACTACACACAAACCAAGTGTATAGAAAAATTTTTGTGTTGCGCCTGCTGCTACTTTGTCTCTGTCGCTGTCGTCGACGTTTCGATTGCTGTTGCTTTTGCTTCTTTTTCTCTTCTTCTTCTACATCTGCTTCTTCTTCCTCATATTGTTGCCGCCACTAACGTTATTGCTATGTTTCAGCTTTTGCCTCCCATAAGCAAGCGATGCCATGCTGTAAGAATTCAAAAGTATGGCAAGCATTTTTCAATTTATTTACGTACATATATGCCGGAAGCATAAATTCAAAATAAAGCGTTGCCAAGCTGTTGAATTGTACGTAGCTAAAAATTTATATTATTAGATCGTTATTCCTACAAATAAACTCCCACACATACAAACTAATATGCAATAAAATCTTCTTACATTTAATTTGATATATCAAAGGAACTAAAAGAGATAATAACGTAGCTTAACATAGACTAAATCTTAATACCCCATATCCAGGGCCGCAGTTAGATGTGTGGGGACCCGGGGCAATGCAGAAAGTGGAGGCCCTTTATTAATTTTCACGACTGTGAACAGAAAACTGTATATGCTGTTAAAAACTCGGATTTTCAGGCTGAAATCCATTCAATATAGCCTATGCCTAAGAAAAGAAATAAAGTATGTAACTGTCAATAGGGGAACATATCATACACTCTGATAGCAGGGCTGCACTACAAGGCTTAAGGCTTATCTGAGAGTGGTTAATATTACTAAAAATACTGGCAGCAAATATTTATGTGAACCTTCTCGGGGTTCTAAAAAGGAAATTTTAAAGTTTTGAAACATTGATATAATATACGAATTAGTCAAATGACAAATATAGTAGCAGTGCCGGCCCTAACCCCTGATTTGGGTAGAGCGAGATTGTCTTTCGGCGCTCTTTAGTCGACGCTTTCACTTCACTTAAATATAATAAAATTTCATATTATTTCTCAAGTTCTGTTTAAAAGAACGATCATTTCTAAAACTGGACATGAATGAGAAATAACAGTTGACGAATCACAGACTGTCTTTATTTATTAATGTTACTTTTACCTTTTGAATAACGGACAGAAGATAAAAATAAAGATTGGATTACGGGTACATTGATTAAATTCAAAATAGAGTGACCATTCGAAAAGATCCCAAGCAATACTTTTGCTGTTAAAGTGAATCAAAAGCGCTTTTTTATACAACAACTACGGGTTTAACTCACTTTTGCAACATCGGCAACGTTACGGTAGCGGTATTTAAAAATTTTATTTTACGCTGGAAATTGTAATTTGCATTTGGATTTTTGGCGCCCCTTACCATCTTGCACCTAGAGCAACCGCTCCACTCGCTCTACCCAAGGGCCGACGCTGTATAGAAGACACTACAGAGTATTTGCTATGCTACCGTGAGGGTTTGATTTGAACTAGACCCTGATATCTAGGTAATCAGTACCGAAACCCAACTGAATTTGAAGTAAGTAGAAAAGATATTGTCAAGAGCGCATTCATCTGTTCCGACCAACCTTTTTTTCTTTTTGTAAAAGCCGATCTAGGGTTTGTATGGGGGTAGTCCCCCTATTGGTTCGATTCGATTGATTCCGACAAATGTACTGCGTATGGTGAAAAGAAAGCTTTGTGCAAAATTTCAGGACATGAAAATTGAGGGACTAGTTTGCATGCATACAGACGGACAGACGGCCATGGCTAGATCAACTCGTCTCGTCGTGCTGATCAAGAATATATATACTTTAAGGGGTCTCTGATGTCTCCTTCTGTGTGTTACAAACTTCATGACAAACTTATAATACTATTCACTGCGTGAAGAGTATAATGATCAGAGTGACGAATAGAAGCAATTAAGCTATCTGCAGACTGATGCGTGCTATGCTCTCAGGTTACGAGCTAATGAGCTGAAACGAGATACATACACGTTTAATTGTCGTACGTCGTTGGTATGTCACCGATTACTAGAAATGATAGTCAAAAAAGAATAATCGCTACAAAACTGAGATTTTGTTTTGTTTTATGTTTACTAAGCCATTTTTTTTTTTTTTCTTCAAAGTAATAAAAAAACTCTGGTTTCCATGGCGACATGTTTATTAATAAAATCATCAACACACAATTTACGAAATTTCAACTGATATTAGCATACATGACATGCATTCGAAAAAAGCCATACTGCACTGCAGCATTCCTTGTTGTACAGCGAGCGCCATCTCCTTGCTTCTGAGGTCCTAACTTAGTAACCGACATTTCTTTCTGCAGCAACAGCACACAACATCCACCCTCCATTTCAGCAACACAGGAGTTCTGCAAGAAAGTGTATTGGCCCGGTACTTTACACTGTATTTACCGCAGACATGCCTGTAAATCACGTTTGCTCTGAGAAGAGGGAACTGCCCACAAGTGAGCCTTAATAGCATAGCAATCCTACAGAGTGTATGTGTGAAGTCCTTAGGGCTACACTTTGAGCGCAGGCTAATGTGGAAAACCTACATCAAGGCCAAGCAGATGCAAACTACCTTGTAAACAAAAAAAAAAAGTTATAGGCTGCTTGGGTCACACTCGAAACTAAGCCTAGAAAACAAGATTCTCATCTACAAAGGTCGGAGGTCTGTTTTGGTTTGTAGCAAGGCCAGAGTGTCCTACAATACTGTGCAACAGTACAGCCAAGATCATTCGCCAACCTAATGTCTGTTAACTCCTTGGTTCTTGCTTCAAGTCTTAAAATGGTGTCCTGTATGGGTCTATGAGTATTAGCACTTGCTAGAGAGCTATGCATTGCTCCCCTTCTGGCACACTTCTCTCGCCGTCTCATTACCTATAAAGACAGAATGATCAGGCACTCAGATTGGCGTAATTGAATGCTGTTGAGCCTGGTAAAGAGCCACCACAGTACTATGGATAGCTTTGCTATGAGCCAACTGACTGTCAACATAGATCGATCGATATGCTTTTCAAGGTATTCCCCATAGTGTTTATCAACCTTGCTGCTTGACAGATTGCATATATCTCTGCCTGGAACACTCTGCACCAGTTCGGTTGACGGTACGATAGATGAGCTGTTAACTCTTCTGAAAAGATACCCGCCCTCGTACACTCCTCCGTCTTGAAGCCATCTGTTTAGATTGAAAGCTCGTTTTGTCTGGTGACGTTACCCTGCTTTCAATCATCAATATTCCTTGGTACGTGACAAATTATGTCATTCACAAAGACCTCAATATTTTTTGTTACGGACGAAATAGGCAAAATTACCAAAAAATACATAGATAGTCATATCATTGAATTAGCCAATATACTTGATAACAACGAAACTGTAAAGAGATTGAAGAGGTCTCATTTCCTGAACTTATGAGAATTTTAAGCTATAAACATAACATATATTTTAAAAATAAATCTAAATAGTGTAATATATAGTATATATGTAATAGGCGGACTCATTGGAAATCAAATAATTCTATGATTTTAAATTGTAATGCTATAAGTGTTAAGGCAATTTATAACTTTGAGATTTTTGCGAGTATAGTCAGCAAGCTGATGGGACGAAATGATGTGGTTTCGTGCTCAGGCTTCCAGGGCCTAGAAATTAAAGTAAGAAGCAAGCAAGTGAATGATTACAAACGCATCTAAGTTATTATAGTCCGGTGAACTTTTTACTTATAGATCTTTAATAGTATCCTACAGTACCTCAGTTAGCGTGACGAACGGAATTGAGAGATCCATTTTGCAAGGGTTATCAATGAAGCCTTCCCATTTTTTACTTTTCAACAGAGGGACACACGTTTCAAAAGGTGTAAGATTTACAATAATGTTACAATTTTTTTATTTTTACAACTGTTAAATATATAAACTATTCTATTCTGTTAGGGGGTGATGTCTGTTTTCATATGATGCACAAAAATAAACCACCGACTATAGAAACGGCTATAAAAAATTGAAGTGACAAAGGCTAGAGATTGACAGATGGCTTAAAGCCTAAAAAATTTGCAGGGAAATGTTTGAGTAGTTTAAAAACGGATCTCGTGTCCTCTTTTGCGTCCGTGCACCCAAATGTCATCGGGGTGGAAACGTTTGAGTCTCCTCCTGGAGGTGTTTATGGCAAGAGCGGTTGCTAATTTGTTAACGTGAGTTTTTAGCCGATTGTGTGAAAGTTGATATGCTCACACACTGAGAAGATTCTCAGGTCCCTGGATATGACATCATTTCGCACGTATCAAGGAGCGTTTACTATCTCATGAAGGGCAGAGTTCTGCATCTTCTGGATGACATAGACGTTTGTCTCAGTAGCGGTCCCCGTAGGGGAATACCATATGTCCAGGACGGGGCAACTATCGCCTTATAGATGGTAACTTTCTTACTTCGGCTAAGTTGCCTACTCGGCCAAATGAGACAGTTTTTGACGATAATTTGCAGCAGTTTGCAACATTGTCAAAATGTGTTTGCGCCAGGTAAGTCTCCTGTCCAAGATTATGCCCATGTTGCGGGCTGAGCCCACTTGAAGTACGACCGAGCAGCAGAATGGTTGGACAGGAGTTTCTCCTAAGCGCAAATGTACAGTTCCGATGTTCCAGCACTCTACCTACCTGCTGAAACCGCCATAAGTAGTCACAATAAGGTTTTCATTCATATGTTTCAAACGGTTTTTTTTTTTAAATTATTTATTTATTTTACACAGTCTAAATATACAAATGTAAATAAGTTTGTGTTTGTGTGTGTGGGGGGGATGTGTATTGTATTTTTATTGTTACATATTTCCTTTACCACATAAACGAACAATGCTACAAATATGATTTTATTGTAAACTGTTTAAATTGCTTTACTTGATTAACACATTACTAACATTGTTAATTTTAATAATTATAATATTTTTTTTTTTTTTTTTTTTTGTAAATTTTTTTTTAATATTTTATGCATACAAATAATATTTATTTATATAATATACTCCCATGTATATATGTGGATGTGTGTGTGTATATGTATATATATATGATAATTATGATCTGATTTTTCACTTATGTATATTCTACATAACTAACTATTTTGTATAATATTTTGTAAGTTAAACATAAGCCAATATGTAATTTAAAAAGATTTTCTTTATTTTTATTTATATAAAGATATATATATATATATATTTTTATATGAAATCGATTTTTTTTTTTTTTATTAATTTATTAATAATAATAATAATAATATAATAATGACAATTATTGATCACAATAACGATTACGCGTTGTTTTTTGTTTTTCTTCTTCTATTTTGAAATATTTTTTGTATAAATAATATTTTTTGTTTTATTTTGTTCGGTGCCAATAAAATTATGGATTTTGGAGCAGCACAGGACTTTGATGATGGAGGACACATGGCGGTGTGATGTTTTAAGTCTGTTAAGCCTACGACTTGATTATTGTCGGCAAATAATACTTTTATTTTTTGTCATTTTTCTTCTTCTTTTAAATTGTTATCTATTATGTACTATTTTCTTTTCGACTTGAAGGCACAAGGATGTGTTAAATTAAAAAATCAAAAATAAATACATATGTATAAATAAAATTTGAATGAATTAAAATTTTAACAAAATGAAAATTATTAAGTATTTTTAAAATACATTAGTGAAAATATGCTTATTGGATGGGATCAAAAAAAGGAAAGCAGGAAGGAAGTGAGTGAGTGAGTGAGTGAGTGAGGTACATTTTATACACATACGTTTTCTTTCTCTTTTGCGTTCGGACTCTTGATATATTTTATATAAGCAAACAGCTTAAATATCTTTTACTATAATACCTTGTACCCACAAAACACCCTGAAGGAATGAGGGAAGGAGTAAGTCCCCAAATACAATATATTCTTACTAAACTAAATCAAAATGAATTGATCTAGCAATAATGTATGAGTCAGATCATTTGGTGTTTGAGTGTGTGTTGTGAGCCAAAGTCTATGAATATTTAATAAATTGAACACAGTAGTCTGTATTGCTTACGAAATTTCGAATGACAAGCTTTGTCCAGTCTATACTAACAATATTCATAGTCCTTAGTTGTGAGTATCTTTTCTAATACAATATTATAATAAATATATTACATAGAATTTGTTGATCCAAGTTTGAGCCAAGTTTTTGACTTATTTACATTGTATGAATGTAGTATGTATATTAAAATGATGAAAATGGTCTTTTACAAACCAAACATAGTACAATTCATATACAAAAATTCATAATACTTATTCTATTGCCTACGAATAGTAGAACATGATAAATATGAAACATGTTTAAATTGATGTATGTAGTTTTTTTTTTGAAATGTAACATCTATTCTTCAAAAGCTTCAACAAGATAATAAGAGGGTACAGGGTTTTCGGATCGATTATAGGACAGTGCCGTGTCAATCCTATTCTATCCGATTCGACTATAGTGGGATTCGTATTTGTTTTGATTTTTAAAAACTGTGCACATTTTTTAATTGATTTCTATTAGGTTTATTTTTGTGCTTGCTTATTTAAAAAAAGGATTCTTGGAAGCCGATGATTTCATGGTACAAAGCGTTTGACGCTCCAAATGAAAATCATAATCAAGTTGTTTTAATAATGCTGAGATTTCGGGCAGTGTAGGTAACTGTAAATTAATTGAAAGATAACATTAATGTTATGATATTGAATTAGTGTCTAATATTTATACTATGATACTCACTTCATTTGCTTGACTACGTTTCAGAGCAGCATGCAAAACAAATGGAACACCTTCTAATTCAGTATAAGTGCCTAGAGTACCAATGTTACCGCAATAGCTGCCATTACCAGCTGGCAGTGGTGGCGCTGGACGTTGCGGTGAATTTATTTGATATGATGCAAGTATCTCTTCATAATCGTGTTCACCATCAGCCGGCACAGGTGGTAACTTTATAATAGAAATAAATAAAATTATTATATTTAATATACTATGTATGTACTTTCATTATAGATTAAATGGATACAATAATGGTTACTTACTGGTCCCTTAGATGCACGATTGCCTTGACCATTATTTGTTAATTGTACAGCTCCATTATTTAAATTTAAACGATTCATTGCCTTTTCCACTTCACTATTATTATTAACAGCAACAGCTGCAGCTGTCACTGTGCCACTATTCAATAGTGGTGATAATGGCACCGGTGGAGGTTGACGAATTGGTATCGCACCCGTTTTATAACAAACCAAGACCCCATTTATATCGCCAGCTAATTTAAAACCATCTGGTGCAATTTTCAACTTAGAACAGAGTATAATGTCAGTGACAGCATGTGTTACGGTGCCACGCTTTGACAATTTATATGCAATTTGTCTTTTCCGCCATGCTTTTTGCTCGGAATCAGCGGTACGTGAGAGTAATGAGAATTCCTTCGGTTGCATTTTATCGGCAACAACTCTATAAATAAAAAAAAAAATATTACAATAGTATTAATCATTAGATTTTAACAAATTGGTTAATGGGTAATAGAAATACATATTTATTTATTTATTATTTATCATAATTAAATCTAATATATAATATTAAACTTAATACTAATTTTCACAAGTGACTAGCTGCTGGGGCCCACGACTCGCGATTTAATGATAATTTATTAAAGATTTAATGTTCAGTAATTAAATTGTAAGGTTGGATTTTTTGCAGAAAACATATATGTTGGAAATATTTAATGATGAGGGTGTATTTAAAAGATGGGATGGGGGTAGGGAACCAAAAAGGGAGACCCTTAAGCTCTCCAAATATTGACAAGAGTCCAGTAGATGATTTGCGGTGAGATCGGCCACGCAAAGAGGGCATGGTGGACAAACTGAAGCTTTGAGGAGATGTTGTTGCGTGATTTTGGTGTGTCCGATACGCAGACGAATGAAAACTGCGCATGCCCGTCTGGATGAGTTGGTAGGAAGACCGATTTTGTCGCAAGTTGGGTTGATGGAAGAGTACCGGTGGAGGAACTGTCCCCATCCCGTCAACTTCTTCGTATGCAGATGACGAGTAACTAGGTTTTTTAAATCTTTGGCGCTGGTTGCAGTGAAGAAGTTTGATGGGGCATAGCTGACTTGCCGCATCGGCGCATTCATTTCCGCGAATACCTTGGTGGCTGGGAACCCAAAGAATGGTGAATTTGTTGTGATGTTTCGTGCATAATTTCTGGATTTCCCGAATTATGTAATCGTTATCCTTTCGATTTTGTATAGCTAATATAGAGGATAGGATGTCAGAAAATATAGCAAATTTCCCGTTTTTTCATTGCCTTTAATAAAGCAAAGGCTTCGGCGGTGAAGATCGAATTATAAGATGGGAGAGAGCCCCCAACTATGATCATTTCCAAATTGTCGACAACAGCGAATGCAGTAGAGTTTTGTGTTTTTGACCCATCCGTGTAGAGCCAATTTATATCCCTCAGCTTTTCTTTCAGCGCTAGGAAATGTATAAAGTTGAACTTCCATGATTCGAATCACCATAATCCACAAAACAAGTACTACTTATACTTAAAACCAGTAGTAAAACTCTTCACGCACCACCTAGTGGTCCTAGTAGTGGAAATTTACATGTTTGGTGGATATGGATACTTTTGCAAGTCGTTATTACAAAAAAACAAAAAGTTTTTTTTAATAAGAACATTAATTTGGATTGACGTTTGTATGGGGGTACCCCCCATAGTGGTCCGAGAGTCTTGAAATTTTAATGGTTCATGGATATGAGTCAGAAACTTATAGTATCTAAATTTCAAGTCGATAGTACAAAAAATAAAAAAAAAAGTAATAAGAAATTTATTTTGGATCCAGGTTTGTATGGGGGGTATCCCCGTAGTGGCCCAATTCGGCTGATTCCGACAAATGTATTGCGTATGGTGAAAAGAAAGCTCCGTGCAGCTCTCCAGCTCAAAAACTTAGGAACTTGATTGCATTTATATCTCCTTCTGTGTGTTACAAACTACTTGATAAATTTATAATACTATGGCTGCCACAGATACGAGTATATTAAATTAGGTAAATTATACTACAATAATGTACCTTATGTTAGAAGAGTACTAGCTACTGAGGCATACGACTTGGACTATAGTTACTATTAGACAATATATATTTTATTAGCTAAGTTATAGGGATCAATATATTTATAGAATATATTAATGTTTTCGGTTAAAGGATGTTGGAGGAGATCTGAGGGTTTTGTACAGTGGTCTATAGAGAGGGTATCATCGCAGGAACAGCGTTGTACAGGAATTCCATTTAGTAAGTGGTTATGAGACAGTTGAATGTGTCCTATTCGGAGGCGAATAAACACAAACCATAGTGCTTTTTGGAAGTTGAATACAAGGTGGCCAAAGCCATCCTAATTGTATCTTTTGTATCTATACTAGAAGTCTATCCAGTTCTCGGTATGTTTTTATGTTATTATATCTTGGTGATGTGCATATGTAGGTCTTTCTTAGTTGTATGGTTGAATAAGACAGCTGGCTTTTGGTAATGACATACGCTGCTGCTTTATCTGCTTGCTTGTTTCCTATGATGCTTTGATGGCTGGGATCCCAAAACAAAGAGATTTTTTTTTGGTATTGAATGCAAAGCTTCCGGATGTCCGTGATTATAAGGTTATAACAGTTTAGATTTTTACTGCAATTATGGTGGATAGGCTGCCGGTGTAGATTGAAAAATATCCTCTGTTTTCGTGAGCAATTATTCAGGCCTTCAAAACAGCGAAAGTCTCTCTGATTAAACCTGGGCACTATTCATGGAGTAAACCACTAGCGATGATGTTATTGTTATCGTCAACTACAGAAAATCCTGTGCATTTATAATTTTTTCAAGCGTTTGTGTATAGTGAGCTATTTGATTTCATTCCATGAAGAGTTTTTTGAAAATTCCTTTTTATATTGGTGTAGCTTTGTACTGAAGAAAAAGTTGTATAGTTGCTATACTGGATAATTATGTTTTTTAAATTATTGTTTTGGAAGAATTAAATTGTGCAACATCCAGAATGAAGCACACCGGCGGATTGTTGACTTTATTTTGTATATACTTTCTGTTCACTTTTAATTCATTTATGAAACTTTTATGAAGGAGTTGATTTGTTGAGAAATATAATTTAGGCAGGAGTTTGAAGGATGTCTCATATAGCATGTGATTTATTGACGGTAGTCCGAATGTATTCATTAAAACTAGAGAATTCGATAAAATTGTCGTACTATTATTGATTCACATACTCATATTTTTATTTACCTCACATCAAGTTTTCTAGTTACAGTTTCTTTAAGTATTCAGTAGCTTGTATAAGGCTGCATATTCGCTATATACTGGAGGCATTCCAACAGTTCACTCCGATAAAGCCACCATCGCTACATATGCGAATGAAACAGTCATCCTAGTAAACTTTTACTCTGCCCAAGAAGTTTCAGAATCACTATAGGATTTCTTGCGTAGTTCATGGCGAGACCACATTAAAATTATCGCTTACTGCAATGGTAATCTGTGTAGGTCCCTGGTTTGTGCACAACACCACCTTGCACAGAGACTTCAGAGTGCCTACTGTGCGCAATAAAACCCTCCAAAATTGCAACCTCACCAACAGAGGCTCCAAGCTAACCCAAACAGTCTGGCGACGGCCCTCACCCATGACATGAAGAGGCTCCACCCTAATGACCTTCTAAGTAGTCTTTTAATGTTTTTGACTCTATCAATTCTTCTGGGTAAGCTTTTGAATCATTTCGTGCCCAATGCTTTGCCATTCTCTTTTTACTCTATCATAACGTTTAGTTACATTTTTTTGTAGGATTTTTTGAGCTTTGTGCATACCGGGCATTGCATCACTTGGAAATTTTGACTTTGAAGCCAAGCTTTAATCATCAGTATCCAGTCTTCTTCTGATCTCCATTTTGCTGGTAAATGATTTCTTCAATTGGCTACGCACACTCATCAACAAAATCAGGAAGATTGGTTTGGAAGAATACTTACAGGTATATTGTTCCTTCTTCATAATTCACCAATTTAATATTCTTCAAAGGACCGTTATACCACCAATATGCTGCTTACATTATTATCTAAAAAAGCAGGCTTTATTTTTTTCACGCTAGCGATCAAGTCAAATTTCTTTAGCTCCATGCACTGAAATACTTGTTAATATCCCTTAAAGAATTTTTCCAGTGTCCGAATGTCCTTGTTATGCAGCAAACGTTTCATTAAGTGAGTAACGCCATCAGGAATAAGGTTGCTTGGTTTGTTTAAGAATTCATATTTATGTTGGTTTTTTAGAAAATTAGACTTTCCGAAATAGTAAAACAATAAATTTTGATATCGATTATACTTGATCCAATTTTTATTTAAAGTAGTATGTTGTAATCTGTAATTTAGGTCTAGCACTACTACAGTGTCGGTTTAAGCACTAGCAGCGCCCTGGGCACTACCGGCGTCCCCTGTCTGTCACTCAAAAGACTAAGTAGGACTCTCTCCATGAGCAAGCAGATATATAGGGGCGCACTTTTATATCTGACGCCCAGGGCACTTGCCCACCCCTAAAGCCGGCTCTGGGGTAGGTCCATGTTATATCGACCATTTTGCGAGAAATTATCGTATGTGCCATTTTTCCGTAATTGAGTTTTTGATGCAAATTTGTTCTACACCCCGCAACGCATCACCTGGTAAAATATTGAAGCAAATGTGAAGCAGATTGCTCGCTTAATGTAGCCCCTTTGTATATCTATTTGCACAGCCCTTTATAAATATCTTATAATCATA